>CM042324.1:5355986-5435986 GCA_023566125.1 Zingel zingel | reverse complement strand
CAAACTAGGCTCAACAAAGTGCTGTACAAAGTTATACACACTTCTATACAAATGTCCCTAAACTAAATCATACACCAAAGAATAAAAATGTGTTTTAAGACGAGACTTAAAGATCTCGGCAGAGTCTCGGGGGCTACAATGGAGAAGGCACGATCACCCTTTCATGTTCAAGGAGATCAGCAATTCACACATATTATTGTCCATTATTCTGTTCAAGATACAGATATGTTTTCTTAGTGAGAAGTGTGAGTGAGTGAGTGAGTGTAATGTGGTAAATGACTATATGAAAGTAAAGCGAGTAGAGACTTCATATGCAGATCTGTAAAAGGAAAAGAAATGATTTATGTTTGAAGTTCAGCCTGTTTGAGTGGGTATGTGCATCTGCGTCAGGAAATATACCTGACAGCCTCTCTTTGTAGATAGGTCTGCATGTACATATGTTTGTGTGTGTGTGTGTGTGTGTGTGTGTGTGTGTGTGTGTGGTATTTCCCTAAATGTGTGTGTTCATCTGGCTTGTCTCCCCTCCTTATATTGTTTCCCGCTGGACGAAATCACCCAGAGAAATTCATCTGACATCAGGCATTGCCATGCCTAATTTCTGTGAATCCACAGAGACACACACACAAACTGTTTCTCTCCTGCTCCGCGCCCCCCCCCCCCCCCACACACACACACACACACACTCACACACACACACATGCACGCACACACAAATAGCACCCAAATGGAGTCGTATCAAGGAGCAGCATGCATCGCAGAGAGACGGAGCAGAACAAGTTCATTTGTACAGTGCCAAGAAACACTAATTCCTTGTAGCATTTATTAATTTCCATCATGGAAGCAGAGGCAGCTCCTCTGTGAATAACAGCTAGGAGCTCTGACAGGCCGTCAGCTGTGCATATGCGTGTGTTCCTGTTTACATTTGTGAGCTTACTGCTGCTGCAGCGGGAATCAGCTTTGGAGTTTTAAAGATGATGAATAAATACAATGAAAAATACTCAACTGCACCAGATGACATAACATTAGAAGTACATTGTGTGTGTGTGTGTGTGTGTGTGTGTGTGTGTGTGTGCGCGTGTGCGTGCTCTGCACTCTTCTGGACACTTGGGGCCTCATATAAACGTTGCGTACGCATGAAAAGCTTGCGTATGCCGGTTTTCCCGCATACGGTGTGATTTATAAAAATCTAACTTGACGTGAGAATGTGAGGGCTGTCACGCAAACTTTTGAGCAGACATGAGAATGTGCGGGCCGCCCGCAAAGTCTTTTCCGGCTCTGTAACGTGGCGAATTCTAAGTGAAAGGTGCCGAAACTCACCAAACACTACAAAATAAAGTTTCCACTTCAGTTACTGGCATACGTCTGTGATTTTATCTATAAAAAACATAATTATAGCCGCTGATACTCCATAAAAGTTTGATAATTTATGTTGATAATGTTTCACATCTTTCACACTATTAAACGTTTGATTCGCAGGCTACTTAACATAGGACGGGAAATGACTGAAAATACTTAGAAAATACTTTCAGTCATCCTCTGTATTTCCCATAGGTGATATAGCTACTCACTATGCAACAAAAAGATTGGCACGGAAAAATGCAATGGTGTCTGAGAGTCTCAGTCTATTCCTGAGGCTCAGACATCCATGGCGTACAGGAGGCGGGACGCACGGATCCATCTCCCCAGGAACAAACTCTGTGTCGAGTGGGGCAAACTCATGTGATGCGTAATTGATCCCGTGGATGATTTGTAGGCTATGTAAGTGAACAAGGTGTAGGAAATGACCCCGACCCGGTCCACCAAACACTGGGCCGTCTTGACTGTCTTGATTCTGCACATATTTCAATCAGGAGAGACTTTGTTTGCAGATATGCAAAAAAAATGTATTGTACAACTGCATAATAAAATGTACACAGTCTTTGGAGATTAGACTACATCATATTAATAATATTTTAAAGGGGTAGAGAACAGGACATAACCCCCGATGGAGTCTAGACACTGGTGGCGGTGGAGAAGGAGTCCGGAGACCAGACTGAAGAGGCAACGGAGCGGTCAGCCGGAAGAAAAACAATGACCGGAGGTGGCAGGAGAGGTGGAGGGTTAAGCACTTTGCCTGAAACGACAGCTGACAGCACAGGGAGAGAACAGATTTAAAGCAGAATTGTAATGCTGTGATTGGTCCTTGAATTTCATGGCCAAGTCTGATTTGTTTATCCAAAAGTAGCGCCTCTAAACAGCTGATTTGATTTAAGAAGAAAGTAGTGATTGGGTTATTGACGTCTTCCTGAAAGAATTTGCGCTGAGCTTTATTTCTGTTGCCGTTAGTCCTAGTTACTATTTCATTATTTTATCCATGCGTGGCGCAGCGGATCCGTGCATACTGTCACCTGCCGTGAAGACCTCTCCTCCTCTGAGTCGGGTATCCCTCGCGCTGGACTCAGTTTCACTGAGCGTACTAACACTTAGAAAATAAATGGCATTACATCATTGAGTTCAAACTGATGACACTGAGATGCATGTTGTTCTGTAACTGGTGTGCCGCTGCCACTATTCTCTTGATTTATACTTCGACAATAGAACTCTTTTTTTATTTCTGCCATGGTTCGGTGCATTCACTGCCCGGTCACCAATTGCCACTCCCGGCATTTTCTTTTATTGCTTATCCGTGATGACAAACCTCCAAACAGGACATTTTTTTCTCGCCTCCACATCTGCGATCAGCACCTCGTCGGTGAAGTTTTTTTTCCGCCTGCAGCGGGATTACCCGATTATTTGCTGTCCTGGCTCCTAAATGTTGGAATGAGCTCCCCATTGACGTCAGGACAGCTGAAAGTCGACGCCGCAGGCGAAAAACACTTCTCTTCCAACTGCACCTTGGCTAAGAAGATGATGGTTATAAAACAAATTACACTTACTTGTTGCACTTCGTAAATTGGCTTATTTGAAGCTAATGCACTTCTTCTTTGTGATTCATGCTGTTCTGAGTTTGTACCTTCATGGTTAAATGAACTTATTGGAAGTCGCTTTGGATAAAAGCATCAGCTACACAAGGTGAAAACATTACCAGCGTCGTTGTCGTGGCTGGTAACTAAAAGACATTTATTTGCATCACTGTAAATGGCATAACTTGTGCAATATGTTCCATATGTTGTCTGAATACAACCTGCATTAAGTCATTAATGTGTGTCATTTATGCTGGAAAACTCTTCCTCAGAGAATAGAGAATACTTCTTTTTTTCTGTGCTCACGTATGGAATTTTGAGAGACCAGGTGAAAAGAACATTACGAATCTGAGGTTAGTGAGATTCTACACTTCATTTGCATCAGAGGGAATAAAGCAGGGACCAGCTGCCTCTAATGTAATTGAAACCTGATCTGCATTGGATGCTGGTAATGAAGGGTCATCAGGTCATGGGTAGTAATCATCTAGGAGTGCAATTTGCATCTGAGATGACTGGACAGAACTGTGCTAAAGTCGGATGTGTTCTTCTCTTACCGGTCTTTTTGTGCTCTAATCATATCTGTTCTCTTCTGATTTGTCATACTCTGCTCTGTTCTTTCTGTTCTGTCTAACTGAGGCTTTGATCTCTTTGGTTTCTGGCTTTGCCCTGTAATTCTAATTATCCTATTCTGCTGTATTTTCCTTGGTCTTGTTTTGTTGCTGTCTGCAGTATTGTTTAGATATTTACTGTAACCCAACACCTAAAATGCCATAAATGATTTCTTTCTGTCCGAGGGCACACAATTACATCAATATTTTTGCTGAGGGAAGTGAAAGGTCTGTTTTTCAATCCTGTCAGAGGGCTCTTATATAAAACTGTGCTTTATCTTTATTAATCTAATCTTTTAATCCCATAGACTTACATGGTCAAAGACTGTTAATCAGTGAATATATTTTTTTGAGTGTCACAACCCCCGCAAAATGACTCATTTCACTATCAGAAATTCATCCATTCAGTCCGATAACATTTGGAAAGTCTAGAAGAGCCACACGATTAAATCATTTCATTCCCAATCAAGTTAGCGCAGTGCTATACCAGAAGTAGCCTGCTCGGTCGGCTGAGGTCTCTAGTGCGCCTGCTCTATGGGCCGCACACTGCCAAAGTAGTTCCGATCATCCGGGTCATTTTTTGCTCCATGATGGCTTCATGCGCCACTGAGCAACTCCCATAGGAACGAACGGGGCTCCGCCTTGAACGCTGTATCCAGTTCTTATAATAGATTACATCCATGGTTAACTCGAACAGTTTATAGAACTATATCAGCTTTGGGGAGTTTTAGTGGAGTTTAGTCAATTTGTCATTTTAACTTATATAAAATGAATGCATTTGGGTCCGGTAGGCCTCCTTGTTTGGTCCACTTGGTCCAAACTTTGGGAAACTAAGGACAATATAAGGGATGAAAGCAACATTAATGTATTTAGGTTACTGTGGCATTTCTCAGAATAATTCTGTTGTGCCCATTTCTAAATAAGGCATTGAGTTCTGAGATTTCATCCTGGTCTGAGGAGAAGAGGATGTCTATGATTATCAGGGCTGAACAATGTGCTCATCCTTCAAGCCCTATATGAGAGTAGGTGGCATCATTTAAGGGAATTTTCAGTGTTTTACAACCTGGGTCTTGTTTCGTAGTTTTGACAATCACTAACTTTTTACATCCCGACTCTGCTGAAATCTGGGGGAGCACAGGGCAACCACATGTGGCGGCCAGCTGGAGGTGTGTAAAGTCCGCCGTCAACGAAGCCAATACGATTCACTGAAACACGTAGCGTTACTGTAATACTAGTATTGGTGAGACACTATTGCAGCTCCATTGCTGTCACCCCACACATGGAAACACCAATCTCAGCAGGGAGTGGAGAGTGACAATGATTACATCCCCCTATTGGGACACATAGACTTAGAACATACAGGTAAGGTGGCAGTTGGGCTTTTGAAGTGCTAAATGAATGGCTGCAGCAGGAAGTGACAGCATAGCTTTCAGATGAGTGGCGCGACAGCGGGCATCCAGCAAAGGATTAAGATTAACACTAACGGTGTGAACTGCCGTGATTAAAAATGTGCACGACTGCCTGAATTAGCTTACAAGCTTCACTTTATTTTGTTGTGCAGATAAACCTTGTCAGATTTTTGCATTATTTATTCTTTCAAAATAATTGTTGATGAATGTCTTATTTTTCTAGTAATATTAATGTCTGGATTATCCCACTGCTGGAAATGTATCTGTAGGTGTATCGGCCTTTTAGGTCTCAGCTGTAAGCCACTGTGGAACACTTCATACGCAGTCAGTCTCTGGGACAGACGTCTGTGCAGCCCATTAGGCTCTCGTTCAGAAAAAAGATATGGACATGACTTTAATTCACTTTTCTAGTGTCGCTGCCAGTGTCAGTACAAAGATAACAGTGTGATCACTCTCACTGTATTCAGTGAGGAAACTGCATTGTCTGTATGTACATTCAGACTGTCATGGATGTGTGTGTGCTTATCTGATTTCATTAAGTTGAATTATACTGTGACTCCATTCAAATGAACTTTTATACAAGAAGTGCACTGCCAGATGAACAAACGGTAAAAGATGCCCGTTTATTGAATCTTATTTTAGTGGCAGACACAAACATTTAGATAACACTTTTCATGTTTCACATTACATTTGACTGACTGATATGAAAGCCTTTCATTTATAATCGTATAACATTAGTTAACTTATATTAGAATTGTCTTTATCCATGGATTTCTGCAGATTCTTTTATCTGGTCCAGCGCACACTTGACATTTATATAATTGTGTAATGGTTATGCATAAGCTCAGTATGTGACTGCACACCACAGACCAGACAATCCAAGCATTTGCATCAGTTTGCATCAGATGTGGTCTACTTCTCATCGCTAGTGGCTTCTCTGTCACTGTGTAACATTAGGTACTCATGGACACAATGTGGAACAGTCCAGAAATGTGCACGTATTAGCTTTCCACACTTCTCGGTGATGATCCAAATTAATTCACCATTCTGGACAGAACACATTTCTTATTCAAAGCTTTGGCCACAGCTAAGGTGGTAATTGTTATCAGTTTTGGAAATCATCAATCATCATGGTTAGGGTTGGGTACCGAAAGCAGGTGCCAATATAGTTCCTAAAAGACCGGTATCTACCGGACTAAATGTGCGCCACAGGAGGTTGTTCCTGTCTGTGGCCATCAAACTATATAACTCATAACTCTTCCCTCTGAGTGTTACACGCTTAGAGTGTCAAAACTGGACTCACAGCACGTATTTCCACATCACGACTCAATATTCTTGGACAATTATGTACAATAATTACTTGGTGCAATAATTTATCACTTACGTTTGTAATATCTGTTATTTACAGTATTTATTGCTGCTATATATATTCAACTGTACTTTATGTTCACCCTGCACTACAATAGAATTTGTACAAGCCATTGTTTTAGAAACATTTTTAACCTAATCTTACTTTTAACCTAATCTCACTTTACTTCTACTTAACATTTTTATTTCTTAATGTAGCTGTGTTACTTTATGTTACTTTTCTTTTTCTTAATTTACCTTGAATTTGACAGAGTACCTGCAACTAAACAATTTCCCTAAGGGGATCAATAAAGTATTCTGATTCTGAACACGGATTTCAGTGCCTCATTTCGGTGCCATTTAAATGCCTGCGCTGTGAACGTTAGTGGCAACAGAAGCATTGCCACATGTGACGCTAGTTAACATTACACTTGGCAGCAGGTAACGTTAGCCTACCGTTAGCTAGTAGCTGGTAGCCTGACAAGCCAGACCCACATCAAGACGTTGGGTCTGGGAACTCACCATTGACAGGGCTCTATCCGAGGGGCGGGATAAATGGTTGTCTTTCAAATTCCCTCTGCACGCAATAGGATAGCGCTACAACCAGGCAGAGCAACGAAGAAGGTAGCGAAGCTAGTTGATAGATTCAACTCCGAACACATCTTCCTTTTTTAAGAATGATTTCAGTGCCGTTCTTTGTTCTTTTCTCAAAGAAAAGCTTAACTCCAAGTCTTCCAGAAGACCGCTGTTCCCAGCAGCAGCAACCATAAGCCCGCCCACCGACTCTATACACGATGTGATTGGCCTGACTAGAGTTTGTTTTTTCCAGCTCGCAAGCCAACGTAGAGTGCCTAGGCCCACCTGGCTGCAAATTAAATTTGCTGCCGCTAGGGTGCGTCTAGATTTCTAGGCTAAGTAGCTGGATTAAACGCTGATAAAACGCTGACAGCTAAACGGTTTACAACACCGGGAAGTACAACAGTCTCCAGCTAAAGACACACCGTAGCCTATAGCTGCCCCATGGCCACTGGCCCACTGCCGCTGTCGGAGTAGTCGGAGAAACAACATCGACGGGACTTAATAGTGCGTTCATTTTCAACTTGTAAGCTCATGGTGCATTCAAAGTTATTGTAAAATACATATCTACCATTTAGTGGTTCTTTTTGTCGTTTAACAGAAATTGACTGGTGAAGTAAGTTATTGTTATTACATAATGTTAATTCAAATCAATTCAACCATTTGGCCTTTAATTTCACCGTCTGTTTTGAGATCTTCTTTTTTTTAAAGTTTTGGTTCAGGCACCTTATGACACCGGCACTTTTTTTAAATGAAAATGAAAAAAACGAAAGGATACCCAACCCTAGCTGTGATCTGTCACAAAAAATAGTTTACAGTGAGTAACTTGAGAGAATGAATGATGCTTAACCAACTACTGTACAAAAAACTTTAGTTTATAACTAAATTTGGGCTATAGCTAATACTAACTATTGATATATTTACCAAGAACTCCCTGAGCATTCCCACTCCTCAAATTTAATACATCCCTTCCTTAAACATCAAGCGAGCATAATGACTTTAATGTGAGGTTTGAGTCACAAAACATCTCTCATGAATGTGACAATGTGTTGCAGTCTTGCCAGGCACTGATACCACCCGCTGGCTGGAAGTGGATCCACCTAGTGTTCAGCGCCTTTTCAGTAGGGTGTGCACTAATGGGTCCACAGGCCCAGACGGACTGCCAGCTTTTTTGCTCAAAAGCTGTGCAGAGGAATTGACATCAGCATGGTGTCCAATATTCTGACAGTCCTCAGACACTCACACAGTCCCAGCTTTGTGGAAAAAGTCAATCATAACACCAGTGCCTAAAAAGCCCTGTTCCACAGTGACTAATGATATTTGTCCTATAGCTTTGACAATGGTTGTCATTAAATGAAAAAATTAAAAGTAAAATAAATAAAATTTAAATCAATTTTAGTGCTTCATGTTAGAGTTTGCGAACTTGTCTGTTAGTGAGAGAGGACAAACAATTACAGGTTTAAAGGGCTTGAAACAGGTTTAATATCCTGTGTGTCTGTCACCGATGCTATGCACCTGTAACCCAGTCAAGGAAAGGGTTAACAGAAGCGTAGCTTTGGCCAATCGGAGGTGGCTGAGTCTCTATCTGATCTGTCAGTGTGAGAGCAGGGGTGCGGTTGTGAAGTTTAACATTGGTAGTCCCCAAAGAAGAAGTTGGTGATTTCATGTCGCAGATTAGAACCCAAATTGAAACCTAAGCAACTAAAATTGCTGAATGTTAGAACATTGTGTCAAATTGGTCGTTGTGACTGTGACTTATAAAGTGTCAGGTTTAGTTCCATCATAGTGTTAATAGTGTCAAAAAACGTTAGCTGACGTTGTTGTTCAGTAGCTAGCTCATATGTTATCGGCTAATGAAATTACTGATTTAGCATGGGGGGTTAACACTTTTGCAAGTATTTGTGTCACATTCTCATTAGGGGCTGAGCCCCCCTAAAGGTCTGATCCTAGAATTGCCCCTGTTGCGGACTCTTAATATCCCCTTTTCTCTGAATACGAACCTCCTGTGTGCCAAAGTGCAAATCTGTTCCAGCGTCCATAAAGCTGATGAACTCTACTAAGCCTTAGTGTAAAAGAACAATGTGCAAAAAATATACAAGCACTTTAGCACTTTAATTCGTACAGGTTCTTTCTATTTCAAGCTGCATGTTGTCAATGTCAAATGTCTGTTATGTTTTAAGATGTTTTATGTTGTTGTTGTTAAGTTTTTTATGTGAAGCAAAAGACTAACACTTTGCCCAAGACAAAAAGTTGTATTCTATTCTATACCGAGAGTCTGCAGCTACACAGATTTGAACTGCTACATTCTGCTTTTGCTGCTTTGTTCTTGCCTTTCATAGTTACATAAAATGACTCAGAGCTTATGATCCACTTCACAGTGGATCTTACTATGCTTCAAGCATCGCTGGGCAGACATTTATTCGTGAAAAGCATCTTCTCAAATAGCTGCACATCTTTACAATTTCCCACTTGCTAGTCTAAACTACAGCTCATGAAACCAAATCACACTTGCAGGGAAACAAAGAGGCATGTAAGTCTGTTTAGATTTTGGTGTTCGATGGCCAAGAAAATTCAGCTGAGTCTGCTTTTGGCTCTCAGCCAACAAATGTGTGCAACAACGCAGAGATAGAAAAACTAATGCCGCGCTCGGTGTAGTGACTAATGTCGATTCTGAGAGGTATGTCTTCATACTGGCCTTTACCGAAGCTGTATAAGAACGGTGTTGACCGCGTAGGGAAGAGGTCTGGGTGGATGGGTGGGTCTTAAAACACAGCGCTTTCAAGCTTTGGAGCGGAGTTCGCATCTCATGCAATGATGTTCCCCCCCACACAGCAAACCTGCTCCCATATTAACAATAATTTTCACTCCCTCCATTGTTTGCATTTTCAATACACTAACACCCCTTTCCAACTGTACCAGCAATGCTGTGAAAGCAGAGTTTCCACTCGCACTGGTTGAAAAAGACACTGAAAGAAGAGAAAGCATGTTATTACCTGGTATTATCCTTTGTAGTGTGTAACAATCATGGCTGGCATACATTATTATCATGAATTAACATAATGGCATGGAGGATATGAAGTGACACATAATGAAGAGGGAGGGGAGGTTCTCTGTGTGATGTTTAAACAGCCAAACCATGAACATACCACTGTCATTAAAAGGGACTTTTTTATAAACATGGAATTGTCTTTGTTGTTGCAAAATATGCAGTCATTTTAATATAATATGTATATTTAAAAAGGGGGAGACAATCGTAATAAACCTTTATTTTTCACATTGGTAATATTTTCCAATGTAATTTTGGTCATCAAGGTTAATTCTCTTTTATGCATTTTATGCATTTTATTTTTAACGAGTAAATTAGAAGCTTCAATGTTTGAATTCACACGTGGTCTTTAATCAGGACACGTGGTCTTTATTCAGGTGTAAATGATTGCCTGTGGCATCATGATAGCATGCAGGTGCACCCCCAACATCCCCCACCCCTCTCCATGAGACTACTATCAGTGTGTCTAATGTTGTTTTTCCATTTCATGGTACCTGCTCGACTCGCCTCGACTCTACTCGCCTTTTTTGGTTTTCCGTTATGAAAAACAGTCCCAGGTACGTAACAGGTACTTTTTTTAGTTCCACCTCCGTCGAGGTCCCAAGCGAGCTGAGGCGATACCAAAAGGTGACGTGAAGACCTGCAGACTTCTGATTGGTCGGAGAGAATCGTCACTAATCACTGCGTCATCATTGCTAGCGACAGACGGGGGTGTCCTGAACAAAGAGTGTGTGTCGCGTTAGGTCACAGCAGTTTCCTGCGGCGTCACTATGATGAGTCAAACTGAGCCGAACCGAGCCGAATAGAGCTGGTACTAGCAGTGGGTAAGCGCCATTAGTAAATAAAACAGAACCCTGCGATAACAATGTGTCATTGTGTGATGATTTCCAAAATGAGGAGTTATTCACAAAGAAAAACAACACATTTTCACCACCATACCTGTGAATTACATTAGTTCCAGCTGGCAGCATTTCTAAAGAGCAACTTGTAGGTTAATTACTGGGTTTATACCAAAGGTTTTATTTTTGGGCTTGTTTCAGTTTGCATTTGACTGACTTTCATCACTGTGAAGTATATTGTGTTTGTGCACAAATTACATACACACTCATTTCTCTCCGTCTCTCTCTATCTCTCTCTCTGGGGAAAGCAGCTGTGAAATCGTCAGCAGTGGACACACTCTGAAGGAAAGAGACCAGCAAACAGAGACAAAAAAAACGAGAGAGAGCGCTAGACAGAGACAAAAGATGCATTACAAAGTCACTTTACTGGAGCTCTCATTTCAACAGCACAACGCAAGACATAAGAGCAGCAGAGCAACAGTCTGTAATTTGTCATATGATTGCAACTTTCTGTTGCGAACGTACATGATGTTCATTTTGCATTAAAGTTCCTAATAAAATGAGAATACACCTTGTACTTTTCATTTGTCAAGTATTTAATTCACACGGGGGTATACAAAAATAGGTTTTAGCATGTGGTTATTTCATATATACCATTTATTTACTTAACAGAAAACATGCTACAGCGTGATAGATTTCATTATAAAGATATAAAATAACTTATTTCGAGATAGAAGGTTTTGGCTATATAGCCCAGCTCTACCTGCAACATCTGTGAACATAAACTCAGACCATTACATTTGCCACCACTATGTAATTGGGAAAAGAAATGAGTAACATAGAATCATAATTTCATTTATTTCTGGGTTTTGGAAGGATAGGACAACCATTTTGCTATTTTGGTATGACAACATGTTGTGATAATTGAAAAATCAAGTGTTCAAACTGTCATGGCTGACATGTTTTTTTGGCCATCGGCTGTTTTTCGCAGGTGGTTGGGCTCCGTAGGGGATCACAGTAACAGCATATCACAGTAACGGTCTCAGTGTGAACACAAGCAAAAACAAAAACCCTTTTTTTTCTCATTCCCAGCTGAACCTGTCTCTACAACTGTGTGTATCTCAGGCTTTAAAGCTCTCCTGCCATTATGGAAATCACACAGAACATTGGCCCTTCTATTAGCCGTCATGACCCGCTGCACTTAAAATCCATTTTCTGTCACAAACTGACATTACTAGACCACCTTTTTGTTCCCGACAGTACAATACACTCACAATGGCGTCACTCCTGTGCAACAAAGCCTGGCTCTTACTTTTCCTTAAGTACAACACCATGCATTAAAAGGTACTGCCTGTAATGAGTCCAAATAGGGGCCATTATAAAACAGCACTCTTGAGTGGACTCTCATTGGCTGAACTGTGTCTGTTGTCTCTATTATAATCTCTAAAGCCTTTCATTTAAGAGCACTGAAACGGAGTGTGGAGAGGCCAGCTTTGGAGAACTCAGCCCTTTGGCTAATGAGCTCACTTGCATTACTTACAGGAAACATAATTGGCAAACGAATCTCTCTTAATTTCTCATCTTGCAATGAATAAAATGAGTCCGTCTTTGTTCCTTGTCTCGAACACTCAGACGCTCTCATTGTATGATTTCACCACCTTTTACCCTCAGTCGGTTGTACTAGCTCTCCCCCCGCCGACTTCTTTTTACATTCTCTCTGAACTGAATGATTGAAAATTCGTACTTCATGCATCCTGAAGAGCCCACCACTCCAGTCTGAAGTGTCAATAAAAGTGAACAATTACAGCGTCGTCTGAACTATTCAGGAGCAAACTCTCCATGCTACGATGTTCTGTTCTCCTCCTTTTTATGATGTGTTGTACTCCTCTGTTCATTTTTATCCTTAACAAAATTCTGCACTGCTCCAACACATCTCTCACACTGTAATGAGTTTCACCTTTGGTGTGATATACTTTGTTCTAACTGTTCAGGACCGTTATCAGTATGCCACTTCATAGTAGTCTCGCATTGCCAGCCCTATCTCTTCAGCGCTGTGGAGTAAGATCTGGCTAGACCACAGATGCATTCTGGGATGTGAGGAAAAAAAACGCTCTGGGTTGTTTGCATTTCTTTAAACTAATCACAATCATCTTGGGCGTCGCTAAGCGCCGGTGGCTCTGCAAAATAGTCTCGGGAAGGAACTTGTTTTTGGTGGAACTTTTGCACCCAAAAGGAAACGTCACATACAATATTAAATGAAGTTAACTGTTGAGATAATCCATTAATGTGAGCTATTTAAATTAGCTGGATACATGGTTAAACTTAATTTGCTCTTACCAGTGTATCTCCATGTCCACAGCAATCCCACCAATCGCTCCCAAAACGTCCCAGTTAGAGAGTAAATGCCATAAACATATTCTTTGTAAATCTCTACAATCATTCAGAGAAAGAACCAAGCAGGCCTGCCTTGTTGCACCATCCAAATGTTCTTCAAAAGTTGCCATTTTCAGCATGTAGCTTATAGTACAATAGTATAATTTGAACTTGAATTTATTTGTTTGGAACTGATGTCCAATAAAATTTGATCCTCACTGAAAATTCAACTCTCTATATATCTTCACATTCAGTTCTCACAATTCAGATTCAGTTCTCGAAATTCAGTTTCAAGTTACTGTGACAGACATCTGGGTAGTTGAAGGATGAAGGAAGAGCAATCGAGTGCAGATCGATAGATAGACAACGTTTCTCAAAGTCAAGGATCCTTTCTTGGTAGGACAGGTCCTTCAAGTCAGGTCCTTCAGAGGCTAAGCCAGGCTCCCCCTTAGCATTTGGAGAACACGTAAATGGAACAGGCTAGTAAGTGCCTGATAGGCTATAATGTAAGCAATAGTCGTTTTCTCTTATGTATCCCATGTCAATAAATTAAAAACTGCGTGGGTGTTCATGATTGTAGTTGTCATAACACTGGCGGTAAGGATAATTGCATATGAAAAGTCATAATAACTCCATTGATAAACACCCACTAACACAGTAAAGGTAGGTGTATGTGTGTTAGATGGTCAACAGTTGTCAGTTAAGACCATGATTAAGAAACTACACCACTACGCAGTTACATTAAATACCTTCATGTTACAGTATGCTGAAATATACTTGTGATACAATTCTAATCTTACCAGGACAGGTTCGCTTCATGTTGAATATACTTGTGTACAGTATATAGCAATGTTTGAATGAATGTTATAATAAAGATACACGTTTCCTTAATGTCTTTTTAGAGCTTGTATAACTAACAAGTTATTAAAACAGGTAGCATCTGAATATAATTATTCAGTTAGAAGTTTCCTGTGTCCAGGTCATAATTTTATGGAAAATAGACATTCAAAAACAGTTTATATTATATACACACCTAAAGACACAAACAAACCAGTTATTTTAATGCATTTATTTTTTGAATGCCAATCTCTAATATAGCAAATAATCTATTCAACATCTCTCGTTGGCCTCGGTCTCCCTACTCTCTTGTCTTTTGCTTTCCCTCTCCTCCTCCTCCTCATCGCTTCCTTCTGGTGATGCTACAGCAGTGCCTGGCCCTGGCAAACCAGGGCCAAGTTGCTGTTGCTGTGACTTTTCCATCCTCAATGACCGCCTCCGTTTGTTCCTTAGTCTCTGTTAAAAGACAGCAAACACAAGAAAAACATGTTTAACGTTATGAATGCTATAACGTAACGTTACGGAATCTTATACTTTTTATATGGGAAACTACTCATACATTTTAGCTTTCATTTAACGTTGCTAGTAAAGTAAACAAGGTGCAGCTTTACCGGTGTTTCGGTTTAACGAGAGACCATGTTAACTGGCGACCGTCAGCCAAATGAGTCTGTTGTTGTCGTATTGACAACAGCTGTTGAAAATGTGAAGAGAATACGTAGCTGTCCGCGTGAATGCCTTTTTGTTAAGTTGTCATTAAAATGTTAAAACATAACCTCTCTGATTTGTCTTTGGACTCTTGTCTGAGGAAACCTGTCAGTCGCGTTTCGAATGTGGCTTGCTGTTAAGAAAAACAGGAAGACAGCGTTGCTCTTCCTGTTAATGTCTATAATACATTTAATTTAATACACCTATTCGTCTTCCGAGACTGTTTAAGTAAACACATGTCACGTAGGAAACTATTTAGCCCTTTTAAACATAGAAAATAAATAAATAAACAACTTGGATTCAAACTCATTCCATTGTGGGAAAATAAATGAGACTCAGCAGTCTAACCCAGTGCGCCATCACACTGCATCATTAACTGGTGGGAATGGCATCATATGAACTCAAACATCACACAGAGTCTCTTAAAATCAGGAGGCAGCCAGATCAAGTTGTGACCACAATGCATGCAAATAACTGACAAGTTGCTCTTGCCCAGAAATTGTCTTTATTTTGTTTGATATACACAACATGCACATGTCTTGTATGTTTGTCCACGGTAAGCACATTGAAATAACCTTAGAGGCACCTATGGACTATGGTAGGAACCTTTAAAGTTATTTTCATGGATAGTGCATTATTTATTTAGACAAAATCTAATTTACATATTTTCTTTCAATTGTGTTAGATTGAATGCACATCATGCACCCATTTGTTTCATTGGCTCTATCAGAGATGGACATGGCCTATTTTACTGTTCTGCGGAGGCTCCACGCAGAGCTTTCACCGTAGCCTACGTAAGTGGCCTGATGTCTATACTTGTGCGCTGGTGTGTGCGTCGAGTCGGTATGTGTGTGTGTGTGTGTGTGGGGAGTGGGTGATAGAGCAAGGGATGAGTGAGAGAGTTACGGTGAATAGCTCTGGAGCGAGTACCGACTCTAGAGGCATGGTGGGAGAAACAAAGTGTCTCCCCTGTGCTTTCTGACCACGGTGGGAAATCTGTAGCAGGAAAAGTTAACCCTCTCCTTGATTTCATGTTGTTTATGGAGAAGGAGAACCAGGAAATTAGTCGGGGGAAATGCAACGCTACCAAGCCAAGGCCGAGCGATATGCGTTGCCGCCACGTGTAGTTACATTTTTCGAGAGGTGAACGTCAGGCTACGGCGTAGGGTCTGGCGTAGACGCAGCGGGGTCTACGCACAACCATCAAACGGCTAAGATTGTGGGTGATTAGGGAGCGCGAAGGATACACACCGATCTATGCTCGATTGCTCTTCCTTCATCCTTCAAGTACCCGGATGTCTGTCGATAACTGAATCTGAACTGTGAGAACTGAATGTGAAGATATATAGAGAGTTGAATTTTCAGTGAGGATCAAATTTTATTGGACTTCAGTTCCAAATAAATAAATACAATTTTAAATTATACTATTCAGATTCAGTTTTTTAATGCAATGATTTAAATTAAACAATACAATTTCGAATTATGTGATTCAAATTCAGTTTTTCAATGCAATCATTCAAGTTTAGGGACTGTTCGTTATTTATCTAAGGGGACACCGGAGGAGATTTGGGACCGTTAGGCTAAAAAGACTTGACCCTCCCCTCACCAGTAATCATTTTTCTATGACTCTCCAAAATGATTTGAAAAAAAAAGCATGACCCTCCCCTTATGTGCTAGCTTGTGCTTAGCAAAGATAATACAGCTGCCATTTGATTTTTTTTACAGCCATGATATACATGACTTAACCTCTGCATTCTCATCTTACACATCCCACTCCTCTGTTATGGTGTGGTGGCCATTTCAGTAGATTTACTCACTAACATTGTTGTGAAAACACAATAAGCATGGAAACTAAATGCACACTTCATGCATTACTGCATTACTTCAAATACTAAGTTACACCTGTAGTAAACTAGTATTCATATGAAATAAAACAAAACATTGAGACCATTCAGCAGAGGACACTGGGAAATAACCAGTTCAACACTGGTTGCTATGGACTTGTCACTAGGCTTCCTCAGTCGTATATTTAGCACATAGGTAAAGCTGCCGAAGCTGAACATTATATTCCAAGTTGCAATTACCAATGCAATTACCCGTTTCAGCCACCAGCAAACGCATGGGTCAGACCCATCTGGTAGCGAAGGAGGGCAGAGACTGAGAGCTACATGAAAAAATATGCACCAAACAAGCCACTTTGAAATGTTACTTTTTTCATGAATACAAAAGTTGGGTGACCCCCCCCCCCCCCCCCCCCTCCTAGACTAAAACATGTTGGGTGACCCTCCCCTCAACCAGGAATAAAGAGAAATGACCCTCCCCTATTTTCCTCCGGTGGTCCATTCCATAAATACTGAACGGTCCCTTAGCAATTCAAATTCAAATATAAATTATTCAAATTCAGTTTCTGGTGGCACATATTTCAGCACATATTTCCCGCAGTGAAGGGTTTTTGAGAACGGGTTGGGGTTAGAGTTAGGGTTAGACATCAGATGTCAGGCTTTATCCTGGAAATGTACTTCTGTTGATCCAGACTACTTCATAGTGATTTACCTGCAGTGTGAGTGGATGTGCTATGTAAATATGTCCAATAGAAGATGACCAAAAATGTACTGATATTTGTTTTAGAAGCAAATTATATATCCATTAAAAGAAGTTGTTAATAATAATAATTTATTAAAAAAAAAAACCTAATCTATACATATATATAACTTTTTGATATTAATGAACGTCCGTTACATTCAAGCCATTGCAAAATGAGTTGATACAAAGCTAATTAAGTCTATCAGCTCCACACAACTCTCTCTGTATTTCTCAGTACATATCCAATGGAACATATCCAATGTTCCGAACATTGTGGCGTCCGGTGACTTTCCCGTGCAGAAACTCGACAGTTTTGTTGTCTTTACTTAGAATTCCTCATGGGGGCGACAGAAACTACGCACTATAGCTTTAAGACTATATATTTATTTTTCATATGAAGAGGGATGCAAACAAAAAAAGGCTGAAAAAGACAAAGAGCCTCCGTGCATCTGCCTTGCTAGAGTGCTATTTTAGGATTATCTAACAATTGGTCCGTGGAACGAAGCTGAAGCAGAGCATCAAACATGCACGTCTGTTTTGTAAAGCATCACACGTACTCAAATGTACTTTGGACTCTGACCTCTTTGGGCCTTTAGAGTCTCAGGGAGACAAATAAAAAAGAAATGATGATACTGTATTAAATCCACAATCGCACACATGAAGAGGAGCACAGGGAGCACTGACAGTGATTGGTTGGTTCACTGTGCGCGATGTCAGCGCTGCAGGGAGTCTTCTGTGTGACTTGCTGCAGGGCTGTCAGCTGTCACTCTGTCTTCTCTCTCTCTGTCTCTCCCCCACACACACACACACACACAGCAACACACACATACCTCACGGTCCAATGTCAAAGCACATCAGGAGGTTATTGCAGACATGTGGACTAACTAGCGTTTTGCCTATGTGCACTGGGGCGGCTGAATACACTGGCAGCTCTGCAAATCTTTTGTTTTCCCTTTAAGTATAAAAAACATCAAGTAGCCATACGTTAAATAACTAAATCTCTTCATTTCATTTCCCAGCCATTTTGTTGTGTACCCATAAAATGACCACGGCAAACAGTCCACTGGCCTTTCTACCAATTTTATTTCTATGGTACAGCCCCTTAAATTTTCATCAGCTTCGGACTGGGTTGAAAAGGGGACAGAGTATACAGTATATCTTAGAGAATGCCTTTGTAAAGGGTCCAGAATTTTGTGCTATGCCCCTGCAAACACCTACAAATAATTCCAACCATTTTAGGAATCCACAGATGTTATTCCTGTTCACTGAAACACGTCAGTCAGTGTTTGTTAACTCTTACTTAAAGCTAAAACATTTTAGGGAGAACCTTTGACTGTGATATAAAATGAGGAGCTGCTCCATAGACATAAGTGAGACCAGTGGCGGTTTTTGGCACGGGCGATACGGGGAGTCGCCCAGGGTTGCATTTTTTCATGTCATATGGTGGGCGGCACGAGAACTTAAAAATAATTTAAAAAAAATAATAATAATCTGCGCCGCGAAGCGGTTTTCTGTTATCTACCATTTCACTGTGTGGGGATTTGTGTGACCTCCTTGCAGCTGCAGGCGCCCTGCTTGCACCCCCTACTTTCACAATGAAATGGACTAGTCCGTAACGGTGCGGGGCCCGGCGCGAAAGATAAACACACAGTGACAGGAGAACTCGGAAGTACACAGAGACTGAGCAAGACGAGTCTAAACCTTTCTTATATGTCAATGGTCTACACGCAAAAATGAAACAAAGTTACCCAAGCGGCTCAAATAAAAGAAAAAAGCGAAAAGACATGTTTTCGGCAGTAGCAGGACCTTCATCAGCTCCCGTGGCTGATGATGGTGGTGGTGTCGGTGGCAGTGGCATGCACAGTGAGGAGGAGACTCTGGAGGAGAGAGACAGAGATGAGGGAGTGAGGGTAGAACCTAAGCACAACTCCCCTTAAAACACTTTGCCTCTTGATAAGACTGAGCCAAAAACTGAGTGGTGGACAAAACACTACAACAATAAAAGACCTAGGCATGCTTTACTGTATGATTGCATTAGTAGCCTATATAAACGTTGCACATCATGCAAACTTTCTTAATGAGAATTGTAGCTTTTCTATCTGCTTAGGCAGACAAAAACTCATGATAGACCTCTTCAAATTAAAGCACAGGACCTCTTGAAATGCTAAAATATATATATATATATATATATATATATATATATATATATATATATATATATATATATATATATATATATATATATATATATATAGAGAGAGAGAGAGAGAGAGAGAGAGAGAGAGAGAGAGAGTGAGTTTGTTTTATGATTCATGAGGAGTATACCATTTTATAAATGTATTAATCTTGTTAAATTTTGTATTATTGTATATATTGTTGGCACATTTATGTATATAGTGTATATTTATTTTATTTTATGATAACCTATACTGTCATATTTTGTGCAGAATTGTGTTCATTGTGGAGATTCACCTTATAAAGTGTGTTTCCTGTTGTAATTGCAATAGTTAAATAACTGGATTCTCGTAAGTGTGTCTAAGGAATAGTTAACTTGCGCAGCAAAATGAACTTTATACTGTAGCACTGATAAGAAGTATTAAGAAACTAAACCTCATTTGGGTGCAGAAACAGATAAAAAATATTTTAGGTCAACAAAAAATGCAGTGTCCCAGATACTCTATCCCGAGACAAATTCAAGGGCCAGTCATCCACTCCTCAGCAGCAGGAAGAAAGTGGTGCATGTTTTTAAGTATTGACAGAACTGTCCTGTGGCACAGAAATAGCATATCTGAATTCCTGAAATGGGTGGAATTCCCCTTGAAGCCTCATAGAACTCACAGTGCATAGTGGTAATGATCAGCACTCTGTTCCCCAGGCGCTGTGATCTGTTTCCTGTTACTGTGGTTTACAGTACATCCCCAGATGCTGCTGCCACAGTTCAGTTACTAGGTAAGAACAAATTAATTCATGTGTACGGAATGTATTCTGTGCTACAATTTAAAAACACACGGGGGGGGGGACACATTACAATCGGGGTAGTCTATATCCACGACGTACCACTTCCGGGATTGCTCAGGTGCCGCCGGAAATTCCGCCGGATGTCACTCTTTTCGGCCGAATGTCAGTTACCTTCAGCTTTCTTTGTGTTGGCATTTTAAACCCTGCAGGGTAAATCCAGACAGCTAGCTAGACTAAATCCAGACAGCTAGCTAGACTATCTGTCCAATCTGAGTTTTCTGTTGCACGGCTAAAACAGCCTTTGAACGTACACATGTTCCACCAAAACAAGTTCCTTCCCGAGGCTATTTTGCAGCGGCACCGGGGCTCCCCAAGACGATTGTGATTGGTTTAAAGAAATGGCAATAAACCAGAGCACGTTTTTCTCCCATCCCAGAATGCTGTGTGGACTAGCCAGACCCTCCTCCGCAGCGCTGTGGAGGAAGGTCTAGCAAAGCGAGACTACAGAGATGTTAACCCAAACTACAGAAGTGAAACACAGATTGTAATAAACTGAAGTTCCGCATTAACACACATTCTCCTCATGCCGAGCTTTCTTAGTTTATACATCAGCAAGGATCATTCCTTCATTTTTTGTACTTCACTCTCAGACCTATGCGCACAGAGTGACCATTAAACCACTCACTGTTGCAATGCGAAGATAAAAATCAAACCTGCACTGAAGCAAGCAGGTTGATTGGTACATTTTCCTTTAGAAAGTCCGACAGAATAGACGTGTAATCCAGGGTTGACTGAAGACAGTCAGAGTTGAGGGGGCTGAGAGAAACTCACTCCATAAATTATGTCAAACCAAATGTTTATTTGAATGCACATATTTTTTTATTGAAGAGTTAAACACTTTTTTAACACCATTTTAGAATTACTCATGCAGTACTTCGCTCACCTTCGCAAGAGAAAAGTGACTCATGATCATAGTTCATAAAATGAAGCACATTAATAGTACACCACTTTCACACACACACACACACACACACACACACACAGACAATGACTCAGACCTCCCCTGAGCAAATAAAGCTGGAAGCCAATGATTTCTTAACAGCATGCCGTCCTCCACTAATGGCCCATTTTCAGGAAACACCATTATGGACAATAATTTGTAATCTACCAACTCACTACCTGAAATAGTGTATTGCTGTAGTGTGTGATATGCATGAGGCAGTGTACCCCAATCATAGCCTGGGTGACACCAGACCCTTCTCATTTGTAACTGAGAGTGGGTCTGGAGAACGTTCATTCACAGTCCATTTCCAAAGAGGCATCACCAACGGACGCCGCTCAAATGCCTCTGGGCGCAATTGGATAGTCCTTCAACCAAAAGACCAACGATCCGGGTGACGTAGCAGCTACAGCGGCATCAACGGGTTGCTGCGCTTTGGTGGCCGTTATGTTGAATGTAAACAAAAAGCTGCTGGCCGTCGTTGCGCTATCGTCATCGTGTAAAGCCCGCCTCAACGGTTGTGATTGGTGTCTCGATTTGGAAAAATTGGAAATGGGCTTGAATGGGCTCTGGGCCATCTCAAATTTGCCGGAAGTTCGTCAGGGTTTTTCCAGGCTACCTCAATCGTCTTATTTTGAAAATTAAAAAAATAAAAATAAAACAATGGCCTATATCCATTCATTTTAATTCCATTTTGAATTTGCAAAAACTTCTGAAATCCTGTTTTCACTTGACACTTCACTTCACACTTTATTAGATTCTAGCATGAGACTGAAACATAATTCTTCATCCGAGTCAAGGGTCTTGCTGATACTTTTGTATGTTTACTTGAGTTTGATTTTGAATGCAGCACTTTTACTTGTAACATAGTATTTTTTACAATGGAGTATAACACGCACAAATGCCCGGCCAAGCACAGCAGAGTACATCAGTACTTTGTGGTTGCTGTGCCTCTCTCTCTCTCTCTCTCTCTCTCTCTCTCTCTCTCTCTCTCTTTCTCTCTCTCTCTCTCCCCCAACCTGTGGAGGCAGATGGCCAGGTTCTGTTGGAGGGTTCTGCCCATTAAAAGGAAGATTATCCTCGCCGCCACTACAATAAGTGCAATTGCTCTTGGGGGAATTGTTCGGTCTCTGTAAATTATAGAGTGTGGTTTAGACCTGCTCTACCTGGAAAGTGTCCTCAGATAACGTCTCTTATGATTTGACAATTCGGAGCAATAGTAACAGTTCAGGTAGAGAGTGATTCTGCAGCATGGGAGACGGCAAGAAGCTTTTAAAACAAAAAAAGCCCAACATTATTGTTCTGTTAGCATTGACTGGCCCTGCTCCTGTAGTTTTAGCAATTGCGGCTATTGACTCTTCCAAGTTTTGCAGCCTCTCCTCATTCATTGGTTAATGTGTAAGGTTTTGGGTCCGACTTTGTTTTTGTAAAATCTTGTCTTGAGCCCCTACTGTCCTCAGTTAATAAAAATGTATAACAAAGTAAAATCCTTATGTCCCCTTTTTCACATCTCTGGTTGCCACATTGGCAACTGAATTGGAAAAGCCATCTGCCCAAGCCTTGAGGAATGGAACATAGCTTTTTCTTTGGCAGATCCTCGATACAATATTGACCTCAGTGATGTTTCCAATTAGATGCCAGTTTGCTTTAAAACAGAACTACTCTCTTGGGAGTCAGAGGGGTTTTGTTCCGCCTCCAGGCAACAACTTTTCTCCACACTGTGACTATTGTTGACGACTGTTTTTTTTCTTTCAAACCTCGCCTTTTTTCTTTTCTTTTCTTTTCAAGATCCAAACTGAATCACTCTGTAAAATGAAAGACTGGACTGAGTGCACCATTCATACAAGTGGCCCCACACTGTGCGTGTGAGTGTGCGCATGCACAACTTGAACAGCTTATCTCGCTCACATCATATAAAGTCCTAGCAGCTGTAAAAGGGTTACATTCTTTACCACAAAGGCACATTGTTAAAGTTGTCGTAAAGCACCTAACATCATTGATGTGCTGCTGCACTGCACACAGTTGGAAACACGCATGTAAGATTCCACATAAGCCTATATCAGTTTTTTTGGCAATTTGAGAGAATAAAAGATTTAGCATGAATAACAGCAGTAACACACACCTGCACCTTTTTTCACACATCTGACTACACAATCCAACTTGATTTCATGTCATGAATTGGATTTGTTGTCAGAGCTAATATGGCTGAAGGCTTGGACACAGGTTTTCATTTAGGTCACAACTCTCAAAGCAACAACTGACAAAATGCAGTTGTATGTCATGGTTTCGGTGTTTTGTATTTTGTTCCATTTTTTGTTACCTGTTTGTACATTTCTGTTGCCTTTTTTAGAGATTTCTGTATGTTTCCTGTGTTTGTATATTTATTCTGTATATTTATGTTCCCTGTTGTGTTGATGTATCCTGTTTTGTGTATTGTGGTCTTTGTATATTTTGTTGTGTATTTTTCTGTTGTGCATTTCCCTGTTTATGTTCTGCTTCCTGTTTTATTTTGATAGTCTGTTTTCTGTCTTGTCATGTCTAGTTTTACTCTCTGTATTTTCCCGCCTTTGTTGATTGTCCTGCCCCGCCCTGATGTGTTTCACCTGCTGTATCACCTGTCCCTCATTTGTTCATTACCTCATGTATTTAACCTCTGTGTTCCCTTTGTCTCTTGTTGGATCGTCTTGTGTCCGTTGCCCTGAACGAGTTTTTGGTCCTCGTTCTGCCAGTTTATATTTGGTTGGTTTGTTTCAGCCTTGTGTTTTTTTATTTTTTATTTTTTCCCTCTAAGTTTTTCCCAGCGTTTTCCAGTCTCTGTACTGCTGTTTTTTGTTAATAAATACTCAGTTTGAA
Source organism: Zingel zingel (assembly GCA_023566125.1). NCBI lineage: Eukaryota > Metazoa > Chordata > Actinopteri > Perciformes > Percidae > Zingel > Zingel zingel. Next base: position 5,411,910 of record CM042324.1, on the reverse strand, counting down.
CCTTCTCCTGCCTACCTGCTCTCTACATTTGCGCCCACTATCGCCCGCTCTGCACAACAGTTGTAGTCTCTAACCCCTATTTACCACCAGGCGCGTCTGCGCTGCGTTCCGGAGGCACGGCAGCCCACGCGAGCAATAAAGGCCATTTAAGTCAATGCTTCTGATTTCTACAGCTTCTATTTACACTCAAGCAGGGCGTTCAGACAGCCGGGCAGGAAGTGGAACAGCCAGAGCATCCAGCCATTTTACCAAAGACACCTCCCATTATCGTTTATGTCTCCTCTTCAACACCATGGACCACGAGAGATTCATCTTGGAGGTGGAAAAATATCTCAAAGGGTGCTTGGAGTGGAAGGTAGATACTAGCTTAATAAACACGTTATTATTCTGTAAAGTACTTGTAGAGACAAATCTGTGAGGCTCTGCTTCTGAGACGCCCCTAGTGTGGTATGGCACACGACGGCGGACGAAACCTATTAGTGAAACATATTTGCACTATTTTTCAAGCCATTTGATAATAGACTGTACCAAAACTGTGTACATCATTTGGAAAAATGAAGTGTCCATGTCTATAGAGGGGAGACTTGTGGGTACCTATAGAACCCATTTCCATTCAGATATTTGGCGGTGGGAGGTCAAGGGACCCTTTGAAAATGGCCATGTCAGTTTTTCCCTTGACAAATTCGGAGCATTATTTAACCCCCTTCCCGCTGGCATGGTTGGTACTAATGAATTCCTTTGATAGTCTAGTTTCATATGATACCAATATTGTCACGCACACCAGGAAATGGACCCGCAATTGCTCGACTCAGGTAAGTAGAAGTACAATGGTTTAATTAGAGCACTAATAAAACGTACAGGCACCAGTTTCCAAGAGACAACAGGCAAAGGGAAATCCGAAAAAACAAGCAGTAGTCAAAAATCCAAGGGAATCAGGAACTCAAGAACACAAGTAAAAAAGGCTTGAATTCTGCATACAAGGAAAACAGACGATCTCGCACAGGAGTAAGAGAGACTGAAATGAAATACATAAGACGGGGGACAATGAGACGCAGGTGCAACACATCGGGGCGGGGACAAGTTATCACACAGGAGGGAAAGAACAAAGACCAGGAAGTCAAAAGATCTGAAATGAGACGAGTTTCAAAATAAAACAGGAAATGGAAAACTAAACAGAAAACACGAAACAAACTAAAAACAAACTTGAAACAAGGACGAGACATGACAAATATCTTCTTTACTTTCTTTCTAGCTTTAAAACCAAGCTAACTACAGCTTCTGAAAGAAAGAAACAACGATTTTACAAGGTATTATCGCAAACATTTTTCTAATGTCACTAGTATGGCTACAAGTAGGTAAAAAAGGGAAGGGAAAACACTTAGATAAAAATGACAGCCATGGAAGATGAGGGTGTGATTTAATGTCTAACCAAAAATATATAATATAATATGGGACCTTTAATCGGACTCCCTGCAAGGAGTTTTCAGAGAGTATTTTCAGATCTTCACTGTTTGGTTATGTGTTGGGGTAAGATCACATTTTGGCACATTTAGCCTGCTTTTAGGTCACATTAGCCTGGTCTTTAGGCTAATTTACCCTGCGTTAGCTGGGGGCAGCAGCTGCTACTGTGTCAAAATGTGATTCCAGAAGATTCCACTCAAGTAGCTGTTTCATTGTGCCATCTGCTCAGTCTGCTCGAGTTTCTGTGTCTCTTACTTTGGATGTCCATCTGGCTCTCGAAGGCTGTTTTTTTTTTTTTTTTTTTTGTCTCTCTAAAATACAGTATGTGTCAATAAGGTAGCTTACTACTACTTGCCTCTACAGACTGTTTGCTTGCTGAGCTGTGGGGAAGGGATAGTAATACCAAGAGGAAATGTAGGTAGCACTTTATAACTATCCATAATTCATCATTTATTAAGCACTAGTTAACTATTAGTTAATGATTTGTTCATCATTACTTATTAATTGTTCATACATAGTTCATCATGAGTAAAGCATTTGTTCACACAGTTATAAATGGTTTGTTTATAGTAAATAAGCCTATCTTGAAAAATATGTTTGTAAGTAGATGATTTATACTCGATAATGAAACAACCATTTGTAAATTAAATAATTTTCCCATTATGAACCAGTTGCTAACTATTGCTAAATGATTTGTTCATCATTTGTAAAGCATTGCTCCTATGTTAATTCTCATAAATAAAGCATTTGTATACACACTCATAAATGGTTTGTTTATAGTAAATAAGGCTCTCGAAAATTATGTTTATAAATAGAAGTTTGACACTTAAGAATTACAAAAAACATTGGTAAATTAAATATTTTTTCCCTTTATAAACTATTTACAAACTATTAGTAATTTCATTGTTTATCATTTGTAAATCATAGTTCCTACATTCATTCTAATCAGTACAGCATTTGTAAATACAGTTAGTAAATGGTTTGTCCATAGTAAGTAAGGTCACTTAACTGTTTATAAGTTTATTTTTTTAATAATTCCTAAATTATGCATTAACCATTTGTAAATAAAGTCATTTTACCATTATTAACTAGGTACTCAGGAACGTAAAAGGTCGTTTAAAACTAGGAAGTTAATTAACAGACTATGTACAACTACATTTGTTCATGCCTTAAATAAAATGTTATGATTTAGAAAAAGGCCTAAACTAATAGCTGGGGTGTTAAAAACATCTATTACAAATACTTACCAATAATGTAATTCAGGAGTTACTGCTGGTTATGTTAAGTATATTGTGTGAGCCCATCTAAAGTGAGCACTTTCTATGCTTTACAAAGCATTTATAAATGAGTTGCAAAGGCTAACAGAACCTGGACACACATGTATTGTTCTATTTGGACATGCCTTCAGAAATATGCCTACGGATAGTTAGTGTGTTAATGCATCTTTAACAAGCACTTACCAACACATCAACTCATGAGTTACTACTCATTAGTTGACTACATGGCGTGAGCCCATCTAAAGTGAGGACTTGCTATGCTTTACAAAGCATTTATAAATGAGTTGCAAAGGCTAGCAGATACAAAGAGACACGAGTAAAAAGTATGTGTAAGCCTTATTATGATGTAGTAAGAATGTACATTTATGAAATAGGTCATAGTAGTGTTATGTAGTTGATATCAGTGTGAATTTGGACCAGAACCAAAAGAAACATGGCATACATACAGATAAACACAGGTATGAAAAATAACAACTAAAATAATAAAGTGTGCACATAACAGAAACCCTTTTCAGTTCTATGAGCTCAACTGTTCTTTGACGACAAGAGTTCAGAGATGTTCAACGTTGGCGCCCATATGAGTTTGGTTTCTGTTTGTCCTACCACCATGAAGAAGGAATCCAGGGCAATCCGTCTAAGTTCAGAGTCTCGATCCTGTAGCTCACCACCCAGCCAACTGGACTGGGGATCTCTCAACCCTGGACGTCTCTGGGATCTGAAGAGTCTATGTGATCCAATATCCCTCTCTGGACCGGACCTCTCCTGTGTAGCGTTTCTCAAATCTCCACCTCCTCCACGTGTAGATAAGGCCAAATCATTTCTCTCAATTACTATTCAGTAATAAAATCAATTGCTTAGGTTACAATGAAAATAAAATCAGGTAATATTTTAGTTAATCCATATTGAAATATCTAAATCTCTATTCAGTTGTAAAACTGTTCTTAAATGTGTTCTCTTAGGTATCAAAAGTATATAAATTCCTTTCAGGTATTATTATAGGCAATAGGCAATTAATAGGCAAACTTTATACAAAAAATACATTTCTAATTTAAGTTTTATGGAACCTACCTTAGTAACATTAACACTATCCTAAATACAATTGCATAAATTGCATGTAAAGCATAATATATAAGCTAAAAAATAAGCTCCAGAAAAAAAAATGGGTGAACTTGGATCTGTGAGCTGACCAATCAGCTATCAACTAGGCTACGTTAGGTCGCTACATTTACGTCTGTGTCCTCACGTCCCTTTTGGCGCCTACATCGGAACGTAAGAGGCTGTAGTTATTCACTCGGTAAGAGAAAAACAACATTTAGTGAATTAAATCAATTCTACATACTAAATATTATCTAATACTGGCTATGCCTTGTTGTGAATAGAGATGTAGTTAAAGGCAGTGAATTCCGTTAGGTGAGTCATTCCTAAGCACTAGGCCTTGAGTTCGCTAGCATCCATGCTAATCGGTGCTAATAGTGCAAAGCTAACGGGTTAGCTAAGGTGCTGTATTCATATGCTAATAGAGCAATTATATATATATATATATATATATATATATATATATATATATATATATATATATATGTATATGTATATATATGTATATGTATATATATATATATATGTATATATATATGTATATGTGTATGTATATATATATGTATATATATATGTATATGTGTATGTATATATATATATATATATATATATATATATATATATGTATATATGTATATGTGTATGTATATATATATATATGTGTATGTATATGTGTATGTATATATATATATGTATATATATATATATGTATATGTGTATGTATATACATATATATATATATATATATATATATATATATATATATATATATATGTATATATATGTATATGTGTATGTATATATATGTATATGTGTATGTATATGTGTATGTATATATATATATATATATATATATATGTGTATGTATATATATATATATATATATATATATATATATATGTATATATGTGTGTATATATATATATATGTGTGTGTGTATATATATATATATATATATATATATATATATATATATATATGTGTGTATATATATATATATATATATATATATATATATATATATATATATATATATATGTATATGTGTGTGTATGTGAATGTAATTGCGCCAAACCAAAATTGTTGCTGCATACCCCTCTGATACTGGGTAGTTACGCCACTGTTAAAGACATTTCTATTTTATTCTATTCCAATACAACTCACCATTTGAATTTGCTTGGCCTTTTACGGTTCAGTTGGTAACTTTTATAAAAAAATGTTTGTGTCATATCTGCTGAAACTGTCACAAAATCCTGACAGTAGTACATGAGTCAGATGATCTTTGGAAAAAAACATGTTCCGCTGGCTCCTCACAGTGCTCCTAATTACATTTGCAAAATTACAGCGAGCACAAAGATTAAAGGCATACTATGTAACATTCCCTCTTCTGTCCCCCCTACAGCTGCGTGAGTTGTAGTTCCAATGAGACAACCTGTAGGGGGACCGAAGAGGGAAAAGTTACATAGTATGCCTTTAAATACCAATTAGAGACGAGGAGTCTCTAACGCAGTATCAATGACTGTCTGTGAACTCCGATCAAATTATCAAACTATCATGTCAGAGCGTCAGTGGAAGGCCTTAAAGCTACCTGGCCTCCATGTGAAGACCTTAAGGTACTGATGAACCTTTTTAATAAGGGTGGTAAAAATCTCTAGACACGCTTATTTCGCCAATCCCATTGAAGCAAATATTTCTAACGCCATGATGCTTTTTGACATTTTTAGCTGTGCTACTGATGCTCCCCTGTCCATGTTGCCTCTGAAACCTGCAATGACTTTTTAACCTTTTCTTAATCAAAAGATCTCCCTCATTCCTCAGAGTATTACCTCAGCCTTACATCCCCCCTCAGTCTGTTTCCCTGCTAGACCAAATACTTTGCCCTTTTCAACCTTGTCTCTCAACATACACTGTCAGAAACTGTCTACAAAATGAACCCCTCTTCCTGCCCTCTAGACATTTTTTAAAAGACGTTTTGAACATAATTTGTCCTTTTATACTGAACATTTTAAATGCTTCCCTTTCTTCTGACACTGTTCCCCACTATTTAAAAAAAAATATCTCATTCAACCCCTGTTAAAGAAACCTGGACTACATTTAAATGATTTTCAGCAATTTTAGACCTATACTCAACTTCCTTTTTTTAGCCAAAGTTCTGGAAAAGATTGTTGCAAATCAACTTTAAGCTTTATGAAAGATCATTCATTGTTTGAATCCCTCCATTTAGGTTTTAGAGCTCATCCCAGTACAGAAACTGCCCTTCTTAAAGTCATGGATGACTTGCTTTTAGCTGCTGTCGCTGGCTGTTCTTCCATTTTAGTACTCCTATGTCCCAGTGCAGCATTTGACTCAGTGGATCACACCATCCTCTTGTCCTGTTTAGAGAAATGGGTGGACATCAGTGGCACGGTCCATGGACTTTCTGTGTTGGCATTGCCATGTCCAAGTCTTATACCTCTAGGCTGCATTGTGGGGTTCCTCAGGGTTCAGTGCTTGGCCAGATTCTGTTCATGATTTACTTGCTGCCATTGGGACATCTCATAAGATCAGCATTTTTATGCAGACCAGGTTTACATTAGCTGTGACCCAATGACATTTTCTCTCTCATGAATTGTCTCATGGACATTCACAAATGGATCGCTTAAACTTTCTTTCAGCTAAACTCAAAAATAGAGAAATACTACTATTGGGCACTGATTTCTCCAATACTTAAATTACAGACTAGGTTCAAACTCCCATTTTGTTACTCCAGACTGTAGGAATATTGGTGTTTTATTGATAAAAATATCAATTTGAACAGTACTATCAATTATTTCCTACAATCATTCTTCTTTAAACTTTAACATTTTAAAAATTAAGCCATTCCTGTTAACCAAAAACCTGTCATTCATGCTTTTATTTCATCAAGGTTAGATTATTGCAACTCTCTTTTCTCCATCTGCAGAAAAAAATCTTTCTGTCCGCAAGTAATCCAAAATGTAGCTGCCTGGATTTTAACCAGAAAACAAGAGCACATTACAACAATCCTTTAAATATTTGCACTGGCTGCCTGTTAGTTTTAGAGTTGGTTTTAAAAGTGTCTCACTCCTAAAGCCCAGAACGGTTTGACCCCAAGCTATATTTCTGACATTTTTACTCCCCATGTACCGTCACGGGCCCTGAGATCTTCAAATGCTGCTCTCCTGGTTGTTCCAAACTCCAGATTAAAAAGCAAGGGTGACAGAGTCTTTGCCATCAGTGCCCCCCGATTCTGGAACAACCTCCCAGATGAGATTAGGATGGCTAAATCTGATTTAGCCATCCTTTCCTGATTTAAATCTTTTCTTAACTTTTATAGTCTAGCCTTCCTGTAATCCTCCCACTTGTTTTATTGTTTTTTTTTGTTATGTTTTATTACTGTGTTTTAAGTTGTATTGCTTATTTTATGTATTGCTTTACAGATGGCTCTTTTTGACCCTATTGTTTTATGATTAAAGCTTAATGATTGTTATTTTTGTTTTTTTTCTGAAAAGCACTTTGTAAACCTCGTTTTGGGAAAGTGCTATATAAATAATTATTATTAAAAAAGCATTTCATACATCACACATTTCACATACCTTCTGAATATGGGTACTTGTACAAAAGTACCAAAGTGTATTAGGATTGCGCCCCAGCTATAATTGCTACTGAGACATATGATGGATGAGGCAAACTTCATTGTAGACTGAAGAAGCAGAGCAAACATTAGTTAACCTTTTTTTTTTAAATATTAGCACATGGATGTGATGAGGGCTCTGCAGTGTAAGTGGATTTGAATAATAAGTGCTGTTCTTCCTCTGAGTCAAAGTCTGAGTCTCACACACCTTGGGAGTTTATGCACCACATTCAAACAGAAGATATACACACCACGATGTTTACCATCAGTCCATCAGCTCTGCATATTGAGAGCTTATCATAATGTGGGTAGAATCCCTATAATTATAATACGTTTTAATAGCAGGTGTAAATAAAAAAGCGAAGTGATCGTATGTGATTATGCAAATAACATATCCAGACAGATGTCGAATGTTAATAGCTGGTGAAAAATGAACTTACTATCCAGGTGTCCAGGGCTCTCAAGAACCCTGGTTATGAAGTTATCTTTTGATCTTTTGACAGCCTATTTGTGTCTGAATCAATGCTGGAGTCTGTATGAGGCTAGACTATTTCATCCAGGCATGAATTTGGCTTTTAGTCCACTGAAGGATACCCACCCTTCATCCAGAGGTGACCCCTTTCTTGAGAGACAGCTCATTTGAATTAGAGGAGATACATCTTAGCCTGGACCCCTGCCAGGTAAGCAGTAGGGGTCTGCAGTAAAGGGACTATAAGATAAGATGAGATAAGATAAGACGTTTGGTTTCTGGGAATGTTCAGGTTCCGTCAGAAATTCCACCAGATGTCCCTCATTTTGGCCATATGTCTGTCACCTTCCGCTTTCTTTGTGAACTCCGGTGGATTTCTGAGGACTGTGGTTAACTGCTCCTCAGATCTCTGCAGGGTAAATCCAGACAGCTAGCTAGACTATCTGTCCAATCTGAGTTTTCTGTAGCTAAAACAACCTTTGAACGTACACATGTTCCACCAAAACAAGTTCCCCCATGAGGCATTTTGCAGAAGCACCGTTGCCCCATCCGGCGCCTAGCGCTGCCCAAGACAATTGTGACTGGTTTAAAGAAAAGCCCAAAATCTCCCGTCCCGGAATGCTGTGTGGAATAGCCAGATGCTCTTCCGCAGCGCTGTGGAGGAAGGTCTGGCAATGCGAGACTAAGATAAGATAGACTTTAATGATCCCGCACTGGGGAAATTCCCACGTTACAGCAGCTCACAAAATCTAACACAACAGAATAAGGAAAACACATTGAATAAAATACAATAGAAAGAATATATATAAAAATAAAAAAATAAAAAAGTTAGAATAAGAGAAATAATACTAATATGTACACTATACACACCTATGTATACATATAGATTTACAGATGAGATAAGGTGCAAATGAAAAAGAAATGGCATATTGCACAGTAGGAGGGTGACAGAGTAAATAAATAAATATGCATAGTGCAGAATATGATAAGCTGTGTGAATTGGAAATAACTAAATTGGTTGAAAAGAAATAAAATAACAACTGGTGCCAAGTACCATGTCCTGATTGCAACATGTATGTTAACAGTAACAGCAGGGGTACTGACTACCTACTGCAGCACAGCTTTGCCACCAGTGAGGCATGACGACCAGCTGATAAGCTTTCAGCGGCAAAGGACACAAAGACAAATGATAAAATCCTGTTCCCAAAGATCGTGACCCGTGTGTGATGAGTGATGGGACGGAGAAAAGACTAGCAGACAGACCGACTGTGTCTTAGATCGGATATATCCACACATATCCAGCACCGCACACCTTTACCTGCTTGCATGCAAAATGCTGTTGTCAACAGCAACCTACATGCTCTGCAAGCCATGTGCTACAGACAAGACTCCACCTGCTGTATCCTTCTCTCGGAGATGTGAGAAATAAAAATATACCTGCTCTCTTCACAGCTGCACCGCGGAGATAACTCGCACACACAATAGTGACAGGAAGAAAAGAGACCATTTATCTAAATTTGAAATGTAGAGTTTCGCAGGTGAAGGGAGGACAGCTGAAAGCCAGAGACTCGACATGGTTTGAGCGTGTGAGATGCGGCACATTTAATATCTTACTGAGTAGATAATTGATCTTTTAGCAGAAATGTTCAGAGTTAATTTAAGGTAGTGCTTCAAGAGAAAATAAACAAGAGTTGTCCTTCTTTTCCTGCGTGTAGGGATGGAAGGTGTCACAACTTTGAACTGTGATTAACTGGGAAAGTGTCTAAAATCTGAGGCATTCTCTTTGTTTTTAATTCATAGTGTCACTCTGGGTGTGAGTGTGACTTTTTGTATTTGCAACCCTCTCAAATATGTATCATATATAGAACTCAAATGTATTGTTAGTAACTTGATTTGAATAATGTCTTCTCTTCTTAAGGCTTAACTTTAGAACTGTCATTTTTTTATGCATTTCCTCAACAGGGTTAAGGCAATGTCACATTATACAAACATGTCTTGATTTAAAGATTTAAATAACTCTACTAACCAAATAGTTGCGTACATTGGGCTAATGTTATTTCTAAGAATTGATCTTTTGAATTCATAGTACAATACAATTGTTAAATTGATCACCAATACTCACCCACTGGCCAAAAAAAATCCAAATTCCCCATTCAAATGCCAGAGAGGAGGCAATATGTCTGGACAGCTATATTCATTTTCTCCCTGTTAAGGGTAGAACATTTGCACATTTGCACTAATGAATCTATATTTGCTGTATCGCTGAAGAAGACGTTTATAATCCCACAGGAATTTATTTTGCCTGTTATTTTTACTATCAGATCAGATCTGATGTAATATATAGGCTCGGAAATTTAATCTTGAGCTGTTTTTTCTCCCTCTTCCTAGCCCACCCAGTGTAATAAATAGCTGTATAATAAATCAAGCCCTCCCTATTCTTGAGGGCACTCAATATGTATGTGGTGTGACAGGCTAGGCTGAGACTCAGATCATATATCTACTGAGATGATGGCAGAATATATCACAGCTTTTACAGTAGCAGGCTGCCCAAGGCTAGAGAGGCCGTCACTCTTTAGTGCTCTTTTTCTTTCTCTCTCTCTCTTTCTCTCTCTCTCTCTCTCTCTCTCTCTCTCTCTCTCTCTCTTGGATTTATCTCTTTGATTCTCTCTTTCAGGCTCTCCCCTTAAGGTTGGCCTAATTGTAATTCAGGAATGATGTACTTTTCAGGTATATGGCCCCTATTTTCTCTTTGTCCTGCAGCGTGATAGTTTAACGGTGCACTGTGGAGCATTTTAACATCACTGAAGAACACTTTTTACAATACTTTTAGACATTAGCATAATTGCCAGAAAACAATACTTACACTTTACATTGCTATGTTTTGGTTTAAAAAGGAATATTTTTTGGCAAAGTTTACACCTCGCATTCACGCTGTTCTGGCGTTTCAACTGGCAACTACCAGCAACGGGCGGCGTATACAGGCTGCCTCCTGTTTACCCCGGCACACACATACCCAGTATACGATAGTCTCACTTTGCCAGACCTTCCTACACAGCGCTGCGGAGGAAGGTCTGGCTAGTCCACCCAGCATTCCGGGATGAGAGAAAAACGTGCTCTGGTTTATTGACTTTTCTTTAAACCAATCACAATCGTCTTGGGCAGCGCTAAGCGCGGACAGAGCCAACACATTCTCACACCCATCTCGTAAAATAAGGACGTTTGGTCAGGTGCCTTTGTCGTTCTTATTAACGCTAAAAGTCTCCTTTAACGCTTTAAGTAAACGCGCTTGGTCGGGACTATTGCCGTCCCTTTAGCACTATAAGTAAACGCGCTTGGTCGGGACTATTGCCGTCCCTTTAGCACTATAAGTAAACACGCTTGGTTGGGACTATTGCCGTACCTTTAGCGCTTTAAGTAAACGCGCTTGGTCGGGACTATTGCCGTCCCTTTAGATGCAGTTATGTTAAGAAAAAGGTCGTGGGTGGGCTTACGGTTCTGTGACACACGGGAACTACGGGACGGTTGGGTTTAGGAAAGGGTCGTGGGTGGGCGTACGGTTCTGTGACACGCGGGAGAAAAGAAAAAAACTACTATAACAAGCGTGACAAACGGGATGCAAACCCCACTCTCCTGGGTGAAAGTCCTGTGTTTGACCCATCCACCAAAAACACAGCATAAAACCAAACACAAATACATTTTAAACAACCAACATATGAAATGAAAAAAAGAATGTTCAACTCATCAGAACATTCCAAAAAAGTTAACCCTGTGTTTTACTTGTGATCTGAAATATATAATTTCTTCAGGCAACCATGTGTACAACTAGTTTCATAGTGCTTTAGACTGCTCCTACTCATACCTGTATTAAATATCTTCCTCTGCTCTCTCCCTCTCTCTCTCTCCCACACACAGTCCTGGCCAGTGAGTTGTATGAGGAGTTCTCTCCAGAGAAAAACAGCTTCCTTATCAGCTAAAGATTGCCAGGTGAGCGCAATATATGGAGAAGATGGATAGACCTACTGGACAGTCAGGTGGGGATGGTGTGTGTGTGTGTGTGTGTGTGTGTGTTTCTATGATAACCTACGCAAGTTATTTTCTCTTCTGCTTGGATTTATGGATTTTGAGTTGTACTCTGTTTTGTGTTTGTAAGTATTTGATGTTACGTACCAAAGTCAAATCGACCATAGAGTACATACAATAGAAATAATCACTGTTGGACTACATGGGAAAGAGAAAGCAGCCACTACATTCAAGTATAGGGAACTCTTGGGTTTGCTGTGGATGAAAATTGGGTAAAAGAAAACCTAAAAATAAAGAATACCTAAAAATGAAGAAAACCTACAATGGTTAACCTGGCCAGAAGAAATAAATAATATATCTAAGTGTTTTCATGCTGACAAAAAAAGTGAACAAACTCATTCCTGTGTGTCTCACTTCTGTAGTTAACATTCTGTTAACATTGCTGTAGTCTTGCATTGCCAGACCTTCCTCCACGGCGTTACAGAGGGTCTGGCTAGTCCACACAGCATTCCGGGATGGGAGAAAAACGTGCCCTGGTTTATTGACATCTCTTTAAACCAATTACATTCATCTTGGGCGGCGCTAAGCGTGGACGGAGCAACGGTGCCTTTGCAAAATGGCCTCGGGAAGGAACTTGTTTTGGTGGAACCAAGGGGGTAAGCCTCTCTCCAAAACGCGTACCTCCTATGGCGCCATTTTGATGCTAACAAGCCATCCCCTCCTGTTAGCATTCCATTGACTGCCATTCATTTTGACGTCACTTTGACAGCGAATAACTTCACATCTGAAGAGTTTAAAGACTTTATTTGTCCATTGTTTAGCTCTAAAGAAACACGACAATGTATAAAAGGCTCCATTACCTTGTAGCTCACGTTATGGCTCCGTAGCAGACGTTTTTGTAAAAATAGGCTAATGATTGTGTCATAACCACAGGACTTTCTGTCTCATAGTAGAGGAATAACCGTACAGTACAGGACAAGCTCTCAGGCAGTTCCGACTTACATTAACTGTTTAAGTTTAATAACTACTGTTAACTAGCATTTTAGTTAGCAATAATTAGCCTGTGCCTATGTTACCTCCTTACATATACCTACGCTCTGCATCTCTGCAAGATTGGGAATGATTGAGATTTCTCTTGGCACAGCTACCAGAAGACTTCCAACTTTCAGACAGGTTGCTCACGTCACATCTACGTCTTCAAGCTCAGCTGGAGGCTGCTCAGTAACGCTCAGCTATCACCGGAAAAGTGCTTCTAATATCCTTCACTGGTCTCCGTCCAGAGACACAGGATCTGTTGATCCATTTATTTTACTGTCTATGGGTGGAACATATATACGTTCAAAAGTTGTTTAAGTCGTGCAACAGAAAACTCTGAATTTCCGGCGGCACCTGAACAATCCCGGAAATGAAATGTCGTTGATATTGACTAGCAAGAAAGTAAACACAGTGAGTGAAAGGAAACCTGAATGAAAGAGTCACTGAAACGAATGGAACAGAGGCTATCCCGGACATGTCGCCATGACTTCAGGTCTCCATAGAAACAGTATTATATAATTTTCCAAAACAGACCGTACAACAATCACACCCACTTCTGTTTTTTCATTCTTCACACAACTACCTCCATCCCTTTCCATGTGCACAACTGAGCGTGTCATGTCTTGGAAAAGACTCTCCAACAGAGTGCAAAATATCAATATTTTGGCACCAGCTTATCCGTTGTATCCAGGATATTGTGTCCCACCCCTAGTTCTGAACTGCCACGATCAAAGACGATGGAAAAAAAACCTGCTGTCAGAGATGGACGAGACGCCAAGGATCATACAAACGGGGATTCTAATAAAATAAGGTGCTCTGAATAGATTTCCATGCTTCCAGCATCGCTACTTCACGGCTCTTCGAGGTGATGCCCAACACATGAATGAAGGAAACATAAGTTAACTAGCCGAAGAGTTTCTTTATCGGCATGGCGGACAGCAGTTTGAGGGAAATAACAGATGTCCCAGCCACGATTAAGTCCAAAGTCTGGACCCATAGTTGCTCTATAGTTCTGTAATTTCAATTTACATACTGTAAAACTTTTGTGCTGTTTCCTAACCATTCTACCATTTTGAACTTGCAGTAAATAAAGAGAGAAAACCTGCATTTAACCTTTTATCCCAGAATTGCTGTGTCGTGATATTATGCGACACAGTTTCACTCCCATCGCGTCAAAAAGCGACGCTCGGTCAGGTGCCTTTGGCATTTGTTATTGATGCAAAATTGTCGTTTAACATAATATTTTGACGCGCTTGGTCGGGAATCTTGGCATGACTTTTGTCGGAATGTACGTTTAACTGACATGCCGCACAAGAACGGGACAGTTAGGTTTAGGAAAATATCGTGGGTAGGGTTACAAAATGTTTGTTTCAGTGACACGCGGGACAAGAATGGGACACAAACCCTGGTCTCCTGGGTTAAAGTCCTGTGATGTTTGACCCACCCACCACCCCAACCAACCTCCTTATGCAGATTTTTGGTCTTTCATACTACTCGCCACCGTTGTCGCTTTCAATACTATGTCATCTTACAGCACCGCGGTCAAGCTGCTGTTATGTATGTTCCATACAGACGCTTAAGTGTGATTTTTGCGTCTGTATCCAACGCTGAGAACCACTGAACAAGTGGGAGTGAGAACGGGTTGTATTATTGGTATTGTGAGCCATGGATGGTATTGTGATTCCCAGCCCTATTCAGAACAGGTATAAACACTGTTGCCTTTGGACGTGCTCTGACGACAAAGCATACCTTTTAGGGGCGCTCATGTTTCCAGGAAAAGCTTGGAGTAGAACTGTGCTCCTTGATGTTTAAAGAAGCCAGTTGTTTCATACCATCCCGTGTTGGATTCTGGACACGTCTTCCTTGGGAGAAGACTTTACCCTCCCGGCCTGGACCTTGATCCTACTGAGCCCACTGAATAAGTGAATGCAAAAAGATGGATATGGATGGAACAAAGCCCAAAGGTAGAACAGTATATCATATGTTTGCACATTAATGCAACTCCATTTACAGACAGCACTAAACCTCTATAGATTAGATATATTATCTCACAGGTTTTCACAAGCAGGGTTGCAATAAAACGCAGATCCAATTTTATCTCAGAATATTTGATTCTCACTCTTTTCTCCATGCTTTTTTTAGTTATTGTGTATGTGTGGGTGCACACAACCATGCATGACCCCAGCTTATATGATACAATGGCCTTAGATAAGAGTGAATGGCTACACCTCAAGACAGGAGGAGACAGGAGACAGACATAGAACAGTGTTTACCAGGATGTACCATCTCAGATACCATGTGGAAATAGGTTTTTTCACTTTTGAATTCAGTAGAAACCTTTAAATGTTGAACTCAAACGTTTTTTAAACAAGTCTTACATTGTTTTTTAGTAATCTTTTTTCAAGTGGATACTGGGGCTCCAGCCCCGAATGTTTTTTTAAAAGCCACAAATCTTATGTCACTTTGAAATAGTAACATCAAAGAATTTTCCCCCTCTCTTTAGGTGGCAGGAGTAAAAATTAGTCATCTTGAACATTTGTTGTATTCTGTTTTCAGAATGATAAAAACAGTTGGAGAACAATCAGATACAAAATAGGATGTGGGCTCTACAAGATGGTTACGGCATTAATGATAGTCTGAGACAGTCTAAAGTGAATCCTTCACAACAGATGCTTGAGCAATATCTGATCAAATATGTAAGGAATAATGTAGAGGGAGCAGGATGTTATTGTGATTTGTTTCCCGTGTTGACGCCATTGACAGGCAACAAAACGACACGAGACCTAACGACACGCTCCGTATTATTGATTAAAATTACAGACTTTTCTTTGTTGGAAACATTTAGGATAATGTAAGTACACAACTAAAATATATTTATGTTTTTTAAACATTTTAATGCCGAAAAAAAAAAAAAAAAAAAAAAATATATATATATATATATATATATATATATATATATATATATATATTAGGGCTGTCAAAATAACGTGTTCATTTCGATTAATTAATCTGAGAAAAAATAACGCGTTAAAAAAATAACGTAGATTAATCCATTCCATATTGACGTTTGACCCGGAGCCGTTCAACCCGCCATTAGACTGTAAAATGAAGGAGGGAGACGAGAATGTGCTGCCTGGATCATTAATTGGAACATTTACTTCATCTTCTTCTTGCTAAACCTGGCTACCGAAATCTGGTGCCACTGATATGTCTGCACTTCTCTTTGATGCTCTGAAACAGACGATACAGGCAACACAAATACCGCTGCACATGACGCTAGTTAACACTATACTCGACAGCAGCTAACGTTAGCCTACCGCTAGCTAGTAGCTGGATTAAACCATAGATATATAAGAAGGATTAAACACGGTTACAATGCTGACAGCTAACGCTAAACGGCCGTCAGAAAATCAACACAGACGGTGCGTTCAATCAAAGTGGTAAACTACAGCCTCGTGGTACATTTGAAGTTATTGTAAATGTCCATTTCCCATCTGGTGGTTGTTTTTGTCGTTCAACAGCAATTTACTAGTGGAGAAAGTTATTGTTATTGTTATACATTATTATTAAATCATTTAATTTTGACCATATGGCCTTAGCAATAAAGAAGCCGTTCTTTAATGTCACCAACTGTTGTTTAGTACCCTTTTTTTTCTCTTCTTTTTTACTTTCTTAAAAAGTATCGGTTCAGGCACCGTTAATTATGTATGCGATTAATTTTGATTAATTAATCACAGAGTATGTAATTAGATTCCATTTTTTAATCGATTGACAGCCATAATATATATATATATATATATATATATACACATACATATATTTTATATATATATATATATATATATATATATATATATATATATATATATATATATATATATATATATATGTTAGCTGTTGCCCTCTTAATTGTCACACTGAACAGTGAACAGATATATATATATATATATATATATATATATATATATATATATATATATATATATATATATATATATATATATCTGTTAGCTGTTGCCCTCTTAATTGTCACACTGAATTATCATGACGTTTTACTTTAGATATGTTACACCTCATTAACAGGTTTCCACTGTTCTTCACCTGTGAGACATGTGATATTAACACAACGGTGAAGGCGAAGCTATGGGCTAATCACCACCACAACATTGTTCATTACACTGCTGTGCTGCACGTTTATAACACTTTCAAATATTATTCAGAGGCCTTTTTAACACATTAAATATAACACGTGATTTGTCAGCAGGCTTTTTCCTCATCTCTTAAACACACCCAAACTAGATGCACCTTTGCAGTTTCTTTCTTCTTTCCTTCAATTAGTCATCCACTCAGTTTATCACTCGGCACACACACACACACACACACACACACACACACACACACACACACACACACACACACACACACACACACACACACACCATAACTCTTCTGCAACTGTCATCCTCCCAGGGATTTAAATCTTAAGAGAAGAGGAGATTGAAAAGGTGAGATCAGTTGAGCATGATGAGGAAGACAGCTCGAATGGGATCGAGGGATGATGCACGATCCGTGTCATTCCTCCCACTATTTTCCTCATCTTACATCAGAAACCATGACATCCTGCCCATTTGACTTTCAAATCCAAGTTGTGCTTGACTGAATACTTTGAATTAACAACATTCCTCCATTCTGTTGCAATTAATTTCGTCTCGTAATGCATGCATGCACATTAAAGGGTATTCCCTTGTTTTATTCATATTATGCTCCAAAAATCCTTTTGCTCTTGTAATAATTTAAGACAAGTCGAAGCTGGCAGACACGTTTTGGGTATTACTATACGACCAAGCTCTATCTGCCACCCTTTAAAAATTAAAGTAATATCCCTATATTCATAGTTTTAGTTGCACATACAACAGAATACAACCAGAAAGAATAAGTAAAACAGATGGACAGTGGATCTCTCCACAACTCAGGAATAAATATGAAGCCTGTTTTAGTTTAGATATTGCCATTAAACAATGTTACATTTGAAAATAACCCAACCCAACACATATCCAAAGCTTTACAGACCAAAAACCTCAGACTTTGTTGGGACTTGTCATGTTCTGGTTCGGTTGCAGAACTCTACGCTGCATACTGGCTCTGAGCATGGGTTTTGGTCTAGAGGTCGCAATTTCAACTCATTCCTTTATTTATTGTTTCATTCAGTTCAGTTCAAAGATTTGTAGTCACAGAGTATATCATTTGTTCACTTATTTTCCAACCTGGATCAACTTACGGGCCGTTTTTGTCCCGTGCACCTCGCAATTGCCACAACTAAAGATCTCTAAGAACACCTAGTCTCGCATTGCCAGACCTTTCACAGCATTCCGGGATGGGAGAAAAACATGCTCTGGTTTTTGATATTTCATTAAACCAATCACAAATGTCATGGGTGGCGCTAAGCGCTTTACGGAGCAATGGCGCCTCTGCAAAATAGCCTCGGGAAAGAACTTGTTTTTGTGGAACATGTGTACGTTCAAAAGTTGTTTTAGTGGTGCAACAGAAAACTTAGATTGGACATATAGTCCTTGTAGAGCTCTGAGAAAAAATTAACCATAGTCCTCGTAAATCTACCATTTTTACCAGAGTTTAAAATGCCAACACAAAGGAAGCCCAAGGCAACGGATATCCCGGAAGTAGAACGTTGTGGATGTAGACTAAACAACACCTGACTAAAGATGACTGATTGCCATCATGATAACTTTCCAGTTTTGTAAAATACTGTCTCATTGTAATCAACTCTGTGTGGCGTTTTTGCATTAAAACCTACAAATTCATGGATCTATTGCTCAAACTTCCCTGACTTCCTGGGGTTGTATTTCATGTCTCACTGCAACAGACTCAACAGAAATTGAGTGGTATGATAATTTAGCCTTTAATTTGCTTCACATCTCTGTATGGAGTCACATCTCGGCCATTCTGGTGCAGTATGGAGAGAATTGGTGTGAGTGAAAACATGCAGCATTGCTGTAACTTATCCTCACCTGTACATGTACTGTAGCATCGTCTGATTGTTACATGCTTGTGAAATGTATTTAATCTTCAATCGTCCGTAGAAATGCTTCTCTGTATAAAATTCCCCTGCTTAAATTTATGAAAAAAACAACTTATTGGCTAAGTGACAACTCTTGGCAGTGGTTAACTATGCCATGTGGCACCACTTTTATCAATGCGCCGGTCCCATTGATGTTCAACTGTCAGTGCACTTGGAAAGATTTGAATGGGCCTGTCTGGAATCTTTCCTACTCGCTGCGCAGTGAACCATACCGATGAAGGAGATAATGCTGTTGACAGGCCAATGCTTCATTCAGACTGTAGGATCAGCTGGCAGCAATCCACATAATGTCCGTCTCCAAGCAAGTCAAACACCCAGTGGGATGTGTTGTGTAAAATGAAATACAGAAAAGATGACTAGCTTTATACATGTTATGGGTGTTACAGCTCTTTAGGACTGAATTTCTATGCCAGGATTAAACATCATTAGTTATTTATTTATATTTATGTAGTTAATGTATCCAGCACTTTAAAGAGAAATACCTATTTATGTGCCACTTGTTGAGCTGATATAATTAGATGTTTTACCAGAGCACAGCTGTGTTATATGTTGTCACCTTTTGCACTACTAAGTTATTTATTGGACTATATGGTCATTGTTTAAATAAAGTTAACGGTTCACATAATACATTAACGTGAGCTATTTAAATGAGCTGGATACATGGTTAAACGTAATTTGTGCTTACCAGTGTATCGCCGTGTGTACTTTGTCTACAACAATCTCACCAATTGGTCCAGTTAGATAGTAAAGGCTGTAAATGTATTCTTTGTAAAGCTTTACAATCATTTACCGAAAAAACCAAGCAGGCCTTCCTTGTTGCACAATCCAAATTTTCTGCAAAACTCAAAACCCATTTTCAGTGTGTAGCTTGCTAGCTCGAAGGTTCTTGTTTCTTAAAGGAACAGGCCGACTTATTGGGAATTTAGCTTATTCACCGTAACCCCCAGAGTTAGACAACTCGATACATACCCTTATCATCTCCGTGCGTGTTGTAAGGCTGTCTGACGGTTCCAGCGGCATCAGGCCAGCACAGAACATGCAGGTGAATGGTTCCAGTAATCCTACTGCTCCGAAGAAGTGACAAAATAACGGCAACATGTTCCTATTTACATGTTGTGATTTGTAGAGTCCCAGCGTGTACAAAGAACAACGTAACATGGGACATAGCCATCTTCTAACCGTAAACAAACAGGGAACTATATTCTCAGGTGGAAGAATATAGTACTTGGGACGTTTGTTTACGGGTAGAAGATGGCTGTGTCTCATGTTACGTTGTTTTTTGTACACGCTGTGACTCTACAAATCACAACATGGAAATAGGAACATGTTGCCATTATTTTGTCACTTTTGTCGCAATTGGGAGCAGTAGGAATACTGGAACCATTTACCTGCATGTTCTGTGCTAGGCTAAGCTACCGGTGGAGCCGTCAGACAGCGTTACAGCACGCACGGAGATGAGAAGGGTATGTATGGACTTATCTAACTCTGGGGGTTACGGTGAATAAGCTAAAGTCCCAATAAGTCGGCGTGTTCCTTTAATGCAAAGCGAGTGTGAGAATGCAACACAAAGAGAGCGGTGCCGGATGTACTTCCGTTGATCCAGACCAGTCCTAGGAAATGGTTTGAAAAAAGCATTATGCAAGAATAATGAACAGAAAAATCCCACATTTGAACTTACAGCAGTGCCCATAGAATCCTGTAAAGCGATTAAGGAGATTTAACCATCACTTTACAATAAGCTTCATTAAACATTATTATCCTTCTCCAAATGCATACATTTGTGTGGTAAGTTATTTACAGCATGTTTCTGTAGACGTCATTTATCAATATCACCTACGCTGTTTCTGGTTTAGCTGATGTTCTAAATAGACTTATAAAACCAATTCAGAACAGACTGTATACAGTTCAATGGGCCAGAAAGTGGTAGCTTAGTAGGTGTTTCGGAGCCAACTGTACAGTTCACAGTACATTGTTTTATTAGAGAATGCCTCTGCATATCTCTCTCCCTTTCCGTCACCATGTGTCTTTCATTATCACAAGCTGTGTCGCTGTCATTCTTAAAAACACTTAACAAGAGGAAAAATGAGTCGAGTAAGTCAGACCAGCTGTGTCTGCATAATGTGGTTGAGTTGTGGGTGGTTATATGCAATACCAGCTGCAAAAGCAAACATCTTTGAAAAGCCTTTTTAAAACCCAAACATTAACTTGTCACTGGGTGTGAGACATCTGTGATGCACCGACTATGACCGAACCCGCACGGTACGGTGCCATCCACCAACTCAAAGCTTAATGTCCTCCTCTGGGTTTCAATTTTCACCTCATATACAGCCAAAAGTGGGGCAAGCCTGCTAATGTGGCTCAGATGGGACTGCAGAGTTATGGCCTGACAGCTTACATATTATCAGATTCTGGAAGACTGTAAATGTCAAAATATTTCATCTGTTGGCTCCTAAATTGTCATAACTGCTCAGTGTTTCATTGACATGTTATTCTTTATTCTAAGGATTATGAGCTTAAGCTGACTTGAATGTTTAGACCAGCGGAGTGTAAGTTACACCAGTTCAAAGGACTGCTTCACTGTACATTAATGTAAAGTTAGAATTTATTTACATTTATGGATCAGATCTGTGCAGATATTACCTGTATTGTGGCAATGCAAACCACATGGGGTTTGAGACAGATTTTTTGTTCCTCCTTAAATTCCCATATTTCCTCTCTTTTCAAGGGATGTTCTGCCTGCAGCGCAATCATTTCCATTGGGCCCCCAGGAAGTGTGCAGAGCTTTGAAGCAAATTGAACATAGCGACCAAACGTTTGGAATTGCAACTCTTGGCCAATGAGTTGACGCCCCTGGCCCAAAGAGACTGTTTCCTCTTGACTCGTATGTTTGATGACAATGTCAGGTTCTCTGTGATGATTAAAACTGTTCACTTGATCCACCTCAACTCCACTGAGAGGGGTGTGTGTCTTCGCCTCCTATTTTCTAAAATCAACGATCAGCTCCTGGGTGTTGCTGACGTTGAGCGGTAGGTTGTTCTCTGAGCACAACTGTGCAAGATTGTTGATTTCTTACCAATATGAAATGTCATTGGCCGTTGAGGGTGGTGTTGTCCGCAAACTTCACAGCAGAGTTCTCTCCATGTTGGGTATTGCATTCGTTGGTGTACAAAAAGGAGGGGGCTGTGCACACAGCCCTGGGGTGCTCCGGATCATAACGTCAGACTGCAACTCATTTTTTGAACCATTAATTAAAGAATCAATCAAATAAAGCAATTTACAGTATTTTCGTCCTTGAATGTTACTTGGTGACAATCGTTAGCCCGTTTCACAATCAATAGTGTGTTTTTCGTCAGATTATTTGAATTGGCAGGGTAATATCATTATGAGTAACTGCAGGACAATTTTATAAAATGTAATTGTTGAATAATATATTGAAAAAGACAGACAAAAGCAAATATGATTAACTTGTTATTTGGTCTTATTGGACTATTTACATTATTTACAAGTTTGTTTAGAGTGTGGGAGGATCCGTTGAGACCATAGAAACTCCATACAGAGAGAAGACCCTGGCCAGGTTAGAAACTAGGACCTTCTTTCAGTGCTGATCCCTGATCCAATCACTGTGCCGCCTAATGAGAAAGAAAGAGTGGGAGATGAAGGAGAGCAGGGGTAGGTGGGTCCTTACCTTTGCTTTTCAATCTTTTTCCTCTTTCCCAAGTGTCCCCCGCCTTCTTCTTCTCTTTCTTTCCGGCCTGAGCAGCTGCCTTCTGCATCTTACTGTCCCAGATTTTCTACTTGTGGCCCAAGACCAGAAGCCCTTTTTTGAGCTCCTAAAAACACAAAGACATCATAATTAATTTAATTTACAAAAGCTAATTCTGGAGCCTGAATCTGGTTTATTTGCTTGCTCAAGCATGAATCTATTTGGTTTTTCTTGCTTTCTGTACCCATTCCTGCTCTTTCTTGATCAGGATTTCATCTTGCTTTTGCCTTTCTTATTCCAACTTCTGCCAACCCATTCTCACTCCCAACTCGTCTAGCGTCAAATACTAACACACAAGGCACCCTTCAGTGTCTTTATGGGACGCACTGGGCAGAGCAGCAGGTTGACCGTGGCGCTGTAAGATGACGTAGTATGAACATCGACAATGGTAGAGAGTAGTATTAAAGACCGAAATTGTCAGGAGGTAGGTTGGGGTGGTGGATGGGTCAAACAACACATGACTGCCATTCAGTAGACCGGGGTTTGTGTCCCGTTCGTGTTCTTGTCCCGCGTGTCACTTGAATGTACATTTTTTTTATCCCCACCCACAATCTTTCCTTAACCTTGTTGTTTTACCCTGCACGTTCAAAAAATAACGCCAAGGGTGCTGACCCAGAGCGCCAAAAAGTGGCGCCAAGGGGTCCTGACCAAGCGTCAGTATTTGACAAGTTGGGAGTGAAATGTGTTGCTTCTGCACTCTCCTCTCCTAGTGCTTCTTCATGGCATATTCCTCATGGAAGCACTCTTCTAGGGTGTCACATTAGTTTCCCGACTAATTTGGGCTCTGGATCAGCTCTCTATTCTTTAAAATAAACAGGGCCAGGGTCTGCAGATGCGCTTTTGTGGGACCTCCCACTATTTGGTGACCGTGCTGATCTCACTCTCCCTTTTTCTTTCACTGCCTCCTCGAGCTGGCTCACCTTCTTTTTCCACCTTTTCTCTACTTGTTCAGCCTGGTGGCCCACTCTGCCTTGACCTCTTTTAGGTCCTTTTTAAAACTGAGCTCTCATTCTTTCTTCTTGTTCCAGGCAATCGTAATCCTCCTATTCACTACTTTCCAGAACACAGAGGCTCTGAAGAGAGATGGTGATGATTGCTTTTCTGTCTGTCTCATCTCCTCATCTGTGCTCCTGTACTCTTTGTACACCCTAAGAAATATCTGTGTATTAGCAGTTGTATGACTGTATATTTTAACAGAAATTGTCCATAGAATGAAGGTTGGTTTTAATAGATTATAGAAGTCCACATTGTCACTTTTTCAACCTTTTCAAAGCTTTTTCCGACATTTTTTGTCCTATTTTTTTTCACCCTTTTTGTTGCCTTCTTTCAATGTTTTTGTTTCTTTTTGGATATTTTTGAAGCTTTTTTTCCAACATTTTTGTCTTTTTTTCCACAGTTTTTGTCGCTTTTTTCAACATCTTTGAAGCTTTTTCCGATGTTTGGGACATTTTCTTCAACACGTTTATAACTGAGCAGCTTTGTACAAAATAATTTTAAATAACAGAAAATGTTCTGTATTTTTTTACTGTAGCTACACACACAATTTCCATTTTTAATTAAGGGGTAATGTCCGGTTAAGGAGCTGCCAGAACTTTTTTTGTTATTTTACAGATATAAGTTTATAACTTATATCTTATTATAACTTATAAGATATAATAAGTTATAAACTTCTGGTTCTTTTAGTGCTTGGTGGCATGTGTGTTCTCTCAGGCCTTCTCCATGGACAACTTCACCTTGGCTGTGAACAATCTCCTAGCCAACGTTTCATGCACACTTTTGTTTTATTCAACAGTTTCCTCTTGGTTTTCTTTACATACTGTAAGTGAGATCTCATTAAAGCTACAATACCTGCGGGTTTCGTACCGGGATGTAAAACACATTGGGTAAGACAATGTTACATGTGTTGCATAGCTAAGCTAAGATAGCTAATAGCTAAAGAGTCCATGTTTGGAAGTGACAAAATGTATTGCCTAAAGGAAATGTAGCAGCTACTGCTGGCTACAAATCTTACAGCTGTGTGTCTCTTGAGTATCTCAAGAACCGTTCATCCAATCTACTTCACATTTGTCGAGTGTATTGCTGGTCATCCAGTCAGGTGCCGTGCCAGTTTGAACACTTCCAATATTATGAGACTTTGAATAACAGTGGGGAGCGGGGCTTCACGGCGCTGCAGACGGACTGACACAAGCACATCTGTCTTCTGCAGGTTTTACCTTTGCTGAGTGGGAGCAGCCGGTCAAGAAATAAACTGATAATATAAAATTGAAAAGAAGATTTAAGCAGGCCATGAACTACTTGCTGGCTGCACAGTCCTGCTACGCTGGCGATGCAGAACTCCGTCCACAAAAAAAAAGAAATAACAAGGATAATGCTGTTCTAAATACTGACCACATCACCATGTTTTCTCTCTTTTAAGGCATCTCCTGTAAATGTAATTATTGGAGTGTAGTGATGATTTGAGTTGTGGTGTATTGGTAGCTTTTAGTAAGGCCACAGTATACGAACATGTCATTTCAACCTTCCCAATGCCTCTCAGCTGGTTTTCAAAGAGAAAACTCAGAGCTCTGGTCTTTTCAGGTGATTTAAAGCCTCACATTGAAAAAGTTCCACACATTTTGCTCTGGAAGCCTCCTGATAAAACCTATGTCCAGTCCACAAGAACAGATGATGATTTAAAAGCCTAGTTTAAGTAACTCTTGACAGTATTGGTTTAAAACGTAGAGGTTGTGTTGTGTTCGTTCAGCTAGTCCGGGATGCTAAATAGTGACATTTGGGTCTCAGGTTTACTTCCCTCCAGGCCACTGCCACCCCAATGTGAACATTTCTAAAGACATTAGATGTTTAAATAGGTTCAAACAGCAGAATGTTTTTGACAGAACGGTTGCAGCTGTATGTTCTTTCCTCCCACTCTCTGTACCAAATAAACCCATCTGCTACAGGCTTATTGAGGAATCCAGAGGTTTTCTGATTTGTAGGGATATAGGAAACAATATAAAAGTATGTGCCAGTGGTTGCTTTGTGACTCATAATGTCTGCATGTGCCATGTGTGAAGAATTGGATGTGCTTGTCTGTCAAGGACAAAATCACGTACTGTGTGTTCCCTCATTTAACGCCGGCAGGTCACAGTTTTTACTTTTACACTTTTTTTTTGGACTGCACATCTGAAAATCAAGCAGGTTTGTCTAATCCACAGTAGTGGATTGTTAATTAACAAGCTGCTAATGGCACTCGCGCAGTCATTTTTCATTTCAGACCAGCATGGGTGTAGCAATTTGTTTTCAGTTGGATTACACTATAAAATTTAAATGTCCAGTTTAATTACATTTTTGATTATTTACACTTCACACTAACAGCTACACTATTGTCACATAATTAGTGGTAAAACCACATTAACCAGATGCTGAACAGCATCAAGTTCAGAGGCAGCGCTGTCAGAAATAAATAGAAACCCAGAAAACAAACAATAAGTGGACATAAACAATGTCATGAAGATAATTGGATTCTGGGAAGTAAAAAAAAAAGCAATTATCAGAACTAAGTCTTACCAAAAGAAAGTGCATTTGACTTGATATCTTTAAAGGAATCTATAAATGATGAAGTTGGGGACAAATATATTTAATATATGTAGAGTCAATTTACATACATATTTGTTTTCTAGCCTTGACCAATACATTAATGGACCATAGTTATCCACTGAAAAATAATTATTCTGGTGACATACTCCAGACAATCTTCAAAGGTGAGTATATTAGCATATATAAATATTGAATTAACATATTTGCTTAAAGGTGTAGGGGCAACAAAGAGTCAGCAAATGTCAATCAATTACAGTCTGTACACACCCACACAGTCCTGAGGGGAGGTCTAATCAGCCAGTGAAAACACTGTGTGGGTGTACAATAGTGTAGTACGTTCAATAGAACCGGCTATTGCAGCAGATTCTATTTTATAATTGTTGCTTTCACTGTTGATGCATCCCCAGATACCAACCAAAAAAATATGTGAGTAAAATGTTACACTGGTTGTAATAATGGGGGAAAAAACAAAGGTTGTAAAACAACAACAAATATGGTGACCCTTTGATGGGTTATCCCGGACGAGCCCCCATTTAGGTCACGACCATGCTCGCGAGGGGAAAGGGAAGCACCATAACTTCTTAAAAAAATTTAAGTTATTCATTGGTGAAATGTGTTTAAGGCAGGGTTTCCGTGGTGTCTTAAAAAGTCTAAATTTCTAAATCAAAATTGTAGGCCTTAAGTCTTGAGGTCGCTGAAGTATTGTGTTTTAGGTCTTAAATATTTTAAACAGGTCTTAATTTTCCTACGTTCATGCAATGCTACTTCTAATGCTCATTCTTTTTTTATTCCGTGGTGTTGTAGTTCTTTCTTTCCCTAGTCCAAATATAATTTCCCTGTACAAATGAGACCAACATGCTAGTTGGCAGCCAATCAGCTTTGGTGTTATTGGCGCGAGTCTCTTTCAGATGGTACCACAGACATAAAACAGATTTTATTCTTCAGCTATGGGGAAGTGCAAGTTTAGCGATACTTGAAAAAAACTGAATTCAGGGCTTAGTTAATGTTGTAATAAAGGTCTTGAATTCCATTCATAATGGTCTTAAAATGTCTTAAATTTGACTTGGTGAAACCTGCAGAAACTCTGAAAGGAGAAAAATTCCCAAAAGAAATAGTTTGTGGTGTTTTGGTAGAGGTTTTTTTTTATATGTTAAAGGATTTCTCCTGACAGATAACACAGTTAGATTTTCTCTCACTGTGCTTTGGATCATATCAGCTCAGAGACCATCAGAAAATGACTTGTATTTATCTTATTAAAAGCACCGCTTCACTTTTCTCTCGCTCGGCCGAGACATACGTCTCAGTTAACTTTGGCACTGGCTCGATCTCTTTCTCTGTCTTTTTAAAAATGAATCAAATAGCCTAACTTTACTTTCAACGTTATCAAACAAGAGAAACGGTCTCTCCTTATCCTAAACTGGTCATAAATCGATACTAGAGTAGCCTACGCCCTTGTTTACTGCTGCACATGTTAAGGGGGGAATGCAGACTAAACGCAGACTGTACTCAGAGCCAGGAGAGTAAATGATAACAAGATTTATTTGAATGTACTCAGGTGTGGCAAAGTCCAGATTTCCGGGGGGCGGGGGGGCAGATCTGAAGTAACCCGAGAAGGAGCGGGGCAGAGCAGGCTTGTGGCGGGATCCAGTGAATAGGATTTCAGGTCTTAAAGGAATCCAATACGGATCCTTGGTCTGTGTCAGCGGGAGCAGAGTGGTGGCATGAGTCAGGTCCGGAAGGCAAGCTGATGGCACAAGAAACAGGATTAGAGGTCGAAAACTGTAAAAGTTTTGTTTTCGATCTGACGCTGAGTGAAACACAGTGGAAGCACAGGTTGGTTGTGGCTGATGAGAAGCAGCTGGACACCTGACTCCCACACACCTGGCTCCACCCCTGCAATTAAGACACAAACAGAGAGAGAGAGAGGGAGAGAGAGAGAGAGAGAGAGAGAGAGAGAGAGAGAGAGAGAGAGAGAGAGAGAGAAAGAGCAGAACACTGCTACACAGAGGCAGCGGGCCTGACAGTACAGGTATGAATGAAATGCAGAGAAGGATAGCTCAGTTGGTAGCGCGGACGCCCATATGTAGAGGTTTACTTCTCAATGCAGTGGCCCCGGGTTTGACTCTGACCTGCGGCTCTTTGCTGCATGTCACCCCCCCGCCTCTTTCATGTATTCAGCTGTCCTGTCAAAAATGTACAAAAAATAAAAATCACCTAAAAGAAAAACAAACAAGATGATTTTGTATTTACTTTGGTATTTATTAATTTCATTGTAAAAATGTGTCATTGTAAAACAATCAACTTATTATGGCTCCATCAAAGTCTTTTGATCGCCTTGTACTGTCTCTGAACACCCACACAGGTGTTTTCAGTTAATCTGGCTGATTAGACCTCTCCCCAGGACTGTGTGGGTGTAGATTGTGATTGATGGACATCTTCCTGAGTCTCTTATTAGCTCTGTTGCACTTGTTAGGGCAGGACAAATGACAGATTTACCATTCTTATTGGTAGATGAAGATTTGTGACCTAATAAATTCCCATCTAAGCTCTGGCCCGCTTTCAACCCGCAGAGGTCTAATCAGCCACAATAACTGAAAGCGCCTGTGTGGGTGTTCAGAGGCTTTAAACTTTGCAGTTGGCAGTAGAGTGTGCACATATTCGTTGTAATTAATACTTCATACTGTCAACTTTTACACATTCCTGTACAAAAGTGTGCAGGTCTTCCACTTTAAGAACAGAAATATATTTTTATGTGTTTCTTATATTTTTTCATATTTTCTTGTGTAAAGGTTTCAATTTTACATTATGTCTTATGACTTTTGAATTGTATTTATCGTTATGCACCAAGACAAATTCCTTTTATGTGCAAACCTAAAACTGTTTGTGACACACACACACACACACACACACACACACACACACACACACACACACACACACACACACACACACACACACACACGTCACAACGGCTCCTCATATAGACAGCCTGACGAACTCTGGAAGTAACCAATCATCTCATTGAGTCACATAAGCTTCTATTTGTTTCCTTATGCACACACAGTTGCCACAAACACTAATATGTCTCTCTATTTTCAGAATTAGGTCTTTAAGCAGTAGCAACATGTTTGATTTTTCTTAAAGCATAACATACACAGAGTACAGGGAGCAATAACAACCAAACATCAGACAAAATTCATCCCCTGCTGCACATGCATGTGTCCACCCACGTGCATGTGTTTTGTCCCAATGATAACCTGACACAGCAACACAGTTTAGTTACAAATCAACTCCACACCCAGTTTTCCAAAAGCAAATCACTGAGGGAGAAACACTTAGAAAAAGACCCGGCCGGATGTGATAGTAAACGATGAGCACTGATTTATATTTAAAGGCAGGGTTGGTAATGTTGAAAAGCTAGCAAGATTTAACAGTAGCATCTCCTCGGAGCTTCGTCCAACCCCTCCCCCTGCCCTCGGGGCTCTGACCCACACATACTCGCTACTGTTGTCGCTCTTAAAGTTATAGTGCCTAGTTTCTGTCGCCCCCATGAGAAATTCTAAGTAATGACAACAAAACTGTTGGCGCGTCCACATGATAGAAGCCTTCCGTGATCACGCACATGCCTCCAACCCTCCTGCACGCAGTTGCTAGTAACCAAGGAGGACACGAAGGATTAAAAAACATGGACTGTTCAGAAGAGGTCATTATCTTCACTCAAGTTTCGGCGCACGAAAGTCGCTGGACGACACAATCTTCTGGGCCCAGTTTTTCAAAAAATGTAATCTAGATAAAATTGATACGGATTTGGAAATCCCATATTTTGCTATCCAGGATCACCTGATCCATCTTACTTTTATGCCAGTTTTTTAAAGGAACATTAGATTGGATCACTGTGATCCGAATACCAAATTTCAGGATTACCAAATCCTGTTTACCAGAGCCTTAGGTGGAACCAACAGTGTAGCCTACTGGCTTAGCAAAGAACAACACGTAGGCAAAATACCGGTGGCCACAAATAGCCATTGTTTGTTTTAATTTTAAGAAACAGAAAAACTGTAACAAACAAACACTTTATATTCCTTATTTTTGGTTTTTTTTGTTTACCATATCTCATTAGATGTGACATGCTTCACATATGCTTCAAATATGAAGAAATGTGTATATATCATCAGTAAACAATGATTTTGTGATCATTCACTTAAAAAAAACACTGATTTTATATTGTTTCAAAAATCACAACTGAATCCACCCTTCTGATGGCATCAGGATAATCCTGTTTTTTGGACCAAATAGATCCCAAACTGAGTTCAAAGTTTTGAAAAACCCAAAGGGAAGGTTTGATCCAGATCAAATGTAAGATCGGATTACATGCTCTGGTCTTAGTTTGGAATCCCTCTTTTGCTTTTGAAAAACCCATTTCCAAGATTTGATCCAATCCGTGATCCGAAATCCCACTGGATTAGGGGAGACCGGGGATGGTTGTAACACTTTTTGACTTAGCTCCTATAACATGCATAATGTTTGTGATAGCGCACTCAAATTTTGACACAAAGTACCCTCATTTGTCTACTACAAATAGCAATGTTTTTAACTTCTCCAACTATATAACAGAATTCATTATTTGATGTCAAATGCAAGGAGTGCTATTGTTACAACCTACCCCACTACCAGGGTATGTTGTAACATAATCTGGGGTAAATTGTAACAGTAAGATTGAAGAACAAAAAACTGAGACAACATATGCATCTATATAAGTTTATTGTGCATGTATCAACACTAAAGTATCTTCCTGTGCTTCACTAAGAACAAAAAGAACTCATCACTGATGGCTAAATGAAGAACAGTGTCAGTGGTTTGGATCCTAACATTAGAAGAGGTTTCTTAAAGAACATATTCTGATAATACCTATGAACGTTACACATACACATGGAAACCTTCAGCAGGAGGTCAGAAGTAGCTTATAATCCATGTAAAATTACAGGAAGACGTTTGACAATTAGTAAAACAACAAACATGCACACTGTGTCTGTCTTAAATGATAAAACATGAACTTGAGTGTGTGTATCTGTGTGTGCACTGCACATGCCACTGAGACCAAGGCACCTCTATCAGCAGAAGTCATTGATCCAACCTGCTTCACTCCGCGACGTGCAACTACCCGTTCTGGTGTCTGGACGGTGGTAACACCAGTCTCATCCATATTCCATATGTCGCATCCATCAAAGCTATACCTCTCAATAACATCCGCAAACTTAATGAAAAATGCCTCCAAGCAAGGATCTGATTGGCAAAGAGAGATTGTGGCAAGATCTGGTTGGACTACTTAGAGTGAACACCCACAGAGTAGAAGCCGGAGAGATGAGAATGAGTGAGAGAGTAAAGTCTTCCTGATTGAACTTTTCCTAAGCTTAATTCGGTCAGAAGCAGCAATACAGAGTAGCTTACATTGTATCTGTCTATGTAAACATACATGTGTTGTAAATGGTGTAGTAGCTGGCTCTCCCACAGCAGTGCAGTGGAGTACTTAATATCAGCAGGGTTTAAGTATTAGCTGGGCTTTATGGCTCTTATGATCCCACAGATACAGTGACCTATTCTCCGGCTCTTTTGTCTTTATACACACACACACACACACACACACACACACACACACACACACACACACACACACACACACTACGTACACTGTAGGCCACAATTATGCCATCTCCAAACTTGTAAGCAGAGGCAGGATTAGGGAATCTGCTTCGGAAAAGCCGGTATATCTGCTGAGAAGAAAAGATAAAATATTTTTGAGAATATTTGCCTACTCAGGCTCTAAACCTGAGTGACAGTTGCGGGTCAAACAGATTTTCAGGCTTTGAAGATAGGTGTGCAGTTATGGAATAAGAGATGTGAAGATTGATCCGTTTACATTAGATATTAGAAACATCTGGATGTCTCTGCGGAGCAGCCGCTTATACTTAGACTGATGACAATTAATAAATACATCTTTTTAGAGAAAATTATCTCTATTTTCGTTGTTTTTATCTTTATTTAAAACAGATTAACTAACATGTCAAAGTTACTAGCTGCAGCTCTAATGCAGTTTTAAGGTTAGGGTTCCGCAGGCTGTTCTTTGGGAATAAATGGGAGAAAACTAAATGACCTCATGAGAGTATAAAGAGTGTGTGTGTGTGTGTGTGTGTGTGTGTGTGTGTGTGTGTGTGTGTGTGTGTGTGTGTGTGTGTGTGTGTGTGTGTGTGTGCGTGCGTGTTAATACAACCAGAAGTAACCAGAAGTAGGACACTGATGATGCTTTTCATCATTTCAGTCTGAAGGAATGAGGACAGCATTCATTTTATATCTCTGTTCTCTGTTTTCGCTCTCTCTCGCTTTTGTGAAAAATGGAGTACGACATTGAAATAAACGCTAAAAGTATGCATAAATGTAGAACAAAATGAAGAGCTGTGTAATGGATTTTTTTCTTAAATGTACTCAAATGACTTACAGATAAAGGAATACAGAACATTTTAGGCATGATTGCCCCACTCAGCAGAACCAGCAGTGGATTTGGGAACTCGGCTAACAAACACATGTTGCCACGACCCGGAGACTCTCTGGTCTGGTGTGACTGTGTTTTTGTTTCATTTTTCTCGTTTGGTTGCTTGTAGTGTGGTTGGTGTGTTTTTGTTTCTCTCCTGCCTTACCTTCATTTTCCTCAGTGTGCGGACACGCCTCCTCCTGCTGCCCTCTTCCCACACCTGGTTCCTATTCGCTATCAACTCACCTGCTACTCATCAGCTCATCAGCCTCCTTTAAATAGCTGTGTGACTTTCTGCTCGATGCTGGATTGTTACTTACCCTGAGTACGAGTGTCTTGCTGCTTTCGTTGATGATCACCAGTTCAGTATTCTTGCTTCAGTCTAACCTGTCTGTTTTCCGTGTCCTAGAAGAAAATACTCACCTTCAGTCATCACCAGATCCCGGACCCAGTCAGCTCTACTCCAGTCTCCAGCTTCTTCAAACCTCGACCACCTCTCCGTTCTCAACCACCAGTTTCTATCACTACGGACCAGTTCCTCACCAACCCAGAGTTCTTTTGTTTTAAATAAATATTTTTGTTTCCATAACTCCAGCTCTGTGTTTGTTCTGTTCCCCAACCTGACACATGTAGGACACTGACTTAAACAATTACTGACTGAACACAAAGGAAGGTGAAGGAATGAACAAGTATTATAATAATAGAGATATTACTGATAATAATTATAGCAGTAGCTATATAGAATGATATAGCAGTATTGATAATAATAATAATAATAATAATAATAACAGTAGGCGTCAGGCAAGGACTACAGCAGCAGGTGCAACCACAATCCGGGTGCCACCACGATCCATGGAAACCTGCGACGACGGCGAGAGAGCTCCAAGTCCAAGGGGAAAAACCAAAGTTAGTAGCATGCATTCATGGGACATGAATGCATACAGATTGAGGGAAGGATGAAGAGCTTAGTGCGTCATGGTCATGAATGTCTGTACAAAATGTCACGACCTGTCGTGTGGTACAAAGCATGGAACGAGCTTCAATAGGAAGTTGTGCGTTCCGCCTCAGTTAACTCTCATTTGAGAATAGGTTGGATACATTTTGTCTGTCAAAAGGTGTCATGTACAATTAAAAAGCGGGTTTGTAATTTATGTAACTTATTTAGGAAATTTAAGTCATTCTTAATCATGAAATTAATGATTTACAAAATGAGTGTGCTTACAAATTTGTTCATATCATTTTTGTGTTTGTGTCTGGAATATAGGATTTTATATCCTTTACCAGAAATTTTCAATAAAAAAAAATAAAGAAATCTATCAAATAGATGTCTAGATAGTTTACTACCAACTGGCTACCAACAATGACATCTGCATGGCTTAACAAGTATACTGTTTGAGTTATTTCAGGTGTCTTAGTATTACTAAATATTACTTTTTATTGTAACCGTTGTTGAGTTAACTTTTTAAGCATTTTTCCATGCAGTTTAAGTGAATTACATTTGTGTTATCTTCCTGTTAGCCAATCAAAGATGTATGTGTGGGATGAGTGCATGTCAGTAGTCTCGTTTTCTAGGGCAACTACAGGCCAAACTTTGGTCCAGTGCAGAGAGAACAGCTCGCATGAACTCCCGGCCTTTAATATACGTTCAGCTAAGTACTACATTTTCCATCTCAGCCCAAGGTCAAGTGTCTTTCGTGTGTGTTTCGAGCCTGTAGGGTTTTCATTACATCTTTGTTGAACTGCTGCATCAGAAATGCCTTCGGTGATAACATTTATATACCAGCTGTCGAACTGTGAGTTCACTGTATGCTGCAGTATTGATTTTCTTGTCACATTTGACTTCAAATTGGTTGTAGAAGCATTTGTACATCGAATTGAAATATTGCTTTAGTTGACAGGTTTCCTGCGTAACATTTCACAGCTTTAGGCTGTGTGATGCCTCTTTGGTGTCATTTGAGTGTGCTGCCATGTTGTCATGAAATGGCTCAAATGGTCATAACAAAGATAGTCTATAGCCACGATATTCCACTTCCGGGATTACTCCGTTGCACTGGGGTCATGTTTTCTCCCTTCCCAGAATGCTGTGAGGACTAGCCAGACCCTCCTCCGCAATGCTATGGAGGAAGGTCTGGCAGAGCGTGACTATAACAAAGAGGAAGACGACACCATGTCAAATGTAAACAATACTTTAAACATACTAAATTAACTATATACAAAATGGGATGTGGAAATCAGCGAAGTCAGTAGTGTAGGGTGTGCATGAGTGAAAGAGGTGAGGTGTGTGTTAGTGTTGTAAAGTGTAAACTCAGCAAAAGGCAAACCTAGGACAACATAACCAAACATAACCTTGGTGTGCCTGTTGAGGCAGCAGGAAGAGAGAGAAGAGAGACAGAGGATACCTCAGCTTAA
Source organism: Zingel zingel (assembly GCA_023566125.1). Classification (NCBI taxonomy): domain Eukaryota; kingdom Metazoa; phylum Chordata; class Actinopteri; order Perciformes; family Percidae; genus Zingel; species Zingel zingel. The sequence continues at coordinate 5,376,551 of CM042324.1, read as the reverse complement.
GAAGCCTCAGCACACCAGACCCAGGTGAGCTGAGTTACTGAGTTACTGAGTTAGTAACCTGCTAGTCTCGCTTTGCCAGACCTTCCTCCACAGTGCTGCAGATGAGGGTCTGGTCTGAGTCTGTCAGTGGCAAAACAAGCAATTTTGTGAAGGTAAATACAAGCTGAACAACTGCCCTATTAACTCACATTGTAGCCTGTTTCGCCGCTGCCGACTGCAGCCATCTCGCTTAATACTGGACCAATGTCAAAGATTGTTATTCCCATCAGTCACTTAGACACAAAACATAGGAAAATAGGGTCCAGGTTGAAAAAAATGGTAGTTACCCTTTAAAACGTCTTCTTTTTCTTTTCTTTGAAACATCCTCCTCTTTTTGTTGGTTGCTTGTTTCAGCGGGCCTCTTCACCCCAGTAATGTGAAGCCACATTTCTTCGCCCAAATCCAAGGAAATGGCAGACTTGGTTGAAATGTTAAAGAACAACAGTGGCAAAAAACAACTAATGAATTAATCAATTCTTATCGGCTACCTGCCAACGTTGTCAGGTAGATTGACAGTTTCACCCTCATTTGGCGCGTGGTTAGGTGTTAATTGCTTGTGTTAAAGTGCCTTGCAGGATATAAAGGAACAGCAGCAATCGGACTGTGAGGCAAAGATTGGCTGCAGAGCTGGAGAGTGATAACCATAGATGTAATGTACCTTATGCATACAGTATATATTATGAATTAACATGGAAACACCACAGCTGCCAGTGTAAAAGTCTTTATAATCATACGTCGCTGTGGTTCCCAGCATCAAAGCCTGGCAACCCACTGACTTATCTTTTGGCAGTAAATCACTGGGTATAACCAGTTGCTTTCGTTTCTTGTTGCACGATAATTGGCTATTGTAAAAAGCCCCCCTTCCTATTCAGCCAAATTGTGTGTGTGTGTGTGTGTGTGTGTGTGTGTGTGTGTGTGTGTGTGTGTGTGTGTGTCTCTCTCTCTCTCTCTCATATGCATGTGTTTCCGTCAGCATGCACGTCAGTGAGATCAAATAATATGACCAGGGCAACATAGCTATTTGATCTCCGTGCCTGGTGGGCTACACAACTAAACCAGGGATGTTTCTTGTGAACACTGCTTCATTATTTCGTTATAACCCTATGCAGTCTTTGAACCCTACAGCTAGATGATTAATTCATGATTATTTTTTTTCTCTGAGGCTAAAGGTAGGACTCCGGGCAGAGAAAAGTCTGAAGTACTAATGTTTAATTTGGTATTAAAGTCAAGCAAAGAAAACTAAATGCATTAGCATCACTAAATGCTACATATCCGGATTGTTAGCCTAAAAAAAACAATGTCATTAGACATGAAAAATGACTGGAAAAATGCAACGAAAAACATTAACAAAGCAACTCAAACAGAATGAATTACCACAACAACAAAAACACAGAAAGCAGTAGAGCAGCATTCTATAAACAAGGGGAATTAAATATGTAGAGGCTAAAGTCCTATGGGGTCAAGTTTGGGGTTTTGAACAGGAGGGAAGTGAGTGTACTTGTATTCAAGGAGAAGGAAAAACATGGAGTAGGTTTGGGGATGCTAGACAGTGTGCCGTAACTCCTATGACAACAGAGCATTCATTCTAGCAGAAATCTCTGTTCAACTTCCACACAGCAAAGCACCCCATCCGAATGATAAAATACTCAAACACACGCATGTGACTTATGTGACTTAATGTCGAAGGCAAAAAAAAATAATTATTCTTTTGAAAATTGCCACTTAACACTCAAATGTGTAATTTGGGTGTTAAGAAGCAAAGCCAGCAGTTTTTAGTGCACCAACTTAAAAAAAAAAGAAACTTTGTCGTTCCCTTGCAATGTTTTATCTAGTTATTGCTGTTTAAAGTGTAACAACTTATTTATCTTGTGGGCTATTGCTCTCGGTTTTATATAGCGCTGTTGTAAAAATTAATGTTGTTTTGCTAAATATTGCTTGAAAATACAATCAGTCTTACTTACAGATATAAAGCCTTGTTGATAAAACATAGACTAGATTGGATTTGCAGACACCATCTGTGATTAATGTCTGATTATGGGGATGAGCCTCACAATCAGTATAGAAACACACACAAACTACAAATATAATACATATTTCATCCAGTCAACTCACTGAATGGATTATGTTAATGTAGAACATGTACTGCATTTTGAAGTTGTCTCCGCAGGGTGTGGGTTTTGACAACAATCACTCATGATGGATATTCAGCGTATGCCGCAGTGAGAAGACTGTGCCATGTGAGTGCGGTGGCGTACTTTAGTTTAACACCTGATCCAGGTCAAAAGACTTAAATTTATATGTAACAAAAAAAAAAAAAGAGTCTACAGTAATAATAGCAGCTTAGTGAGGTTTTATTGGAGATGGTTTGAGCTCAATGCTAACATTAGCATGCTAACATGCTCACAATGGCAACATTTGCAAATTAGCAGTAAACACAAAGTACAACTGAGGCTAATGGTAATGGCATTAGATCGGCAGTTTTTTTTTGTCAAAAACCAAAGCAAATAAAAATATTAACCTGATGGGTCAGTGTAACGCTTATCAGTTCAATTTTCTAAGTACAAACGGACATTTGGAAAAACAAAAAAATGGGTTGAAATAGCCAATTTTTCATTTTTTTCCACCTTGACAAATTAAAAAATTGGATCTTTAAACTGTTTTTCCAATTTTCTGTTTTTATTCAGAGGATCAGAAATTTAGAAAATTACAAAATTGCGTCTTGGCTCCAATTATTCAATACTGCAATGGTATTCTCTCCCTCGTTCCGCCTAGCTACGTCCCACCCCCCCACTCGAAACCATCAGTTGCACCTCTGATCCCAAAGTATTTGTTTGTTTTTTTGGTCCATATGCAGTTAATGACCTGCATATTCCACAAAGTAGAGGAAGAGAATACCATACCATTGCAGTATTGAATAATTGGAGCCCAGACGTTTAGACGTATTTCTGTTTTTCCAAATGTCCGTTTGTGCTTAGAAAATTGAACTGATAAGCGTTAAACTGACCCTGATGGTACTGTCACCTGTTAGTTTCTATTGGCCGCCGGTCTGGGGTGGGTGTGGCTTATCTGTGTCACGGAGCTGAAAAGCGGAAGTGAAGCAGACTCGGGGAACACATGTTGCTGTGGACTGAGAGCCTGACTGGGAAACTAGAGTCAGCCAGACTCTCAGTTTAGACCTTTTTTAAAATTAATAATTATAAAAAAATCAATCTTAGTGCTTCAAGTTAGAGTTTGCGAACTTGTCTGTTAGTGACAGAGGGCAAACAAATACAGGTTCAAAGAAACAGGTTAATATCCTGTGTCGCCGTCGCCAATGCTTTGCAGCTCTAACCCAGTCAAGGAAAGTTTAGTTTTTTATTATCATTTCATTTGAAATTTCAGTTTTTTCATATGTTCAATATTTTGAATTTATCCTCAGTTATAATAATACATATATTGTCTATATTTATACTTTATATACGTTATATATTCAATGGTTAACACTTTTGCAAGGCACTGTATCCGTGTCACATTCTCATTAGGCGCTGAGCCCCCTTAAAGGTCTGATCCTAGAATCACCCCTGCACTGTAAAAACGAAAATGTTGTGAAAACTCAAAATTTCAAGGCAACTTACTGCACTAGATTTTTGAGTTTTGAGGCCAACTCAAACTCCTACGTTTTAAAAAATAGTTTACAGTGCAAAAGTTTACGTGAAAATAGTTCTGCCAACTAATGTTTTGTTCAAATAATTAACTTTCATATGTTGTGCCAACTAATAATGTTTTGTTTAAATAATTTATCTTTCATACATACACAAACTTAACATCTTAAGTTTTACATACTAAATAATTCAAAATAAAGTCATGTCAACTAATTTCCTTTTGTTCAGATAATTAACTTTCATGTGTAAAAACTAAGTTTTGAGTTCTACAAAAAAGCCCACGTGCGAAATAGGGGCCCCTCTAAAGCCGCTGACTTAGCATCACTTGACATAAAAGGGCCGCTAGTGAAGTGACACGCTGCAGAATCATGGCTGAAGGAAGCCTATTAATGCTCATTATCTAAGGCTGCAATCCTCCAGCTCTTCTTATCAAACGTAACAGTCACCTAACTCATGGTTACAAATGTAAATCAGCACAACAATGACAGTTACCAGGCAACAAAACACTACATTCTGAGGCAGAAACGTTTAATAAACGGAATTCATAAAGTTACATTTGTATTTCGAACAAACTGCAAACTTTTCATAAAATTTTAACACAACTCTATTTACCGCCTTGCATCATGGGAATTGACCAGCCAATGAACCAATTGCAGCTGACTGCAGTACGCAGATCGGGGTTTGACTAAATGTGGGCTCCTGCAGAACTGCCTAGGAAACCCTGTTTTAGTGTGGAGCATGCGCAGAGTAATTGACCTGGCCTCAATTGGAGTCTAACTACAATTTCAAAGTGGCGCCACCATACATTTTGAATTAAGACCAACTTATCACAATAAACTTAATACAGTGAGTTGAAGTAACTACTTTAACAAAGTTTACAATGCCATTATGTATTTTTTGTTCTGTTTAATTGAAAATCAAAATAAGATGAGCAATTTCAAGTTCTTGTTTTTACAGTGTGGAATCAGCAGAAGGGGAATGTTTCTGATTTGTTGTGACGTTGCCCCACCAAGTTGTGTTGTGATCTCAGCGTATTGATTGTCTAAAAACGAAGTGTCAACTGAGTGTCAACGCTGTTTGTTGTTGTAGAGTTACATCTTCATCAGAGTTCGGACTCTGATGAAGATGTAACTCTACATCGAAACGTTAGTCACTGTTTTGCACCTTAAGAAATAAAACTATCAAGTAAGAAGACATCTATGTTGCACTGGCTATTTTTTTATACCTTTATACCGTTTTTGTCCTGCCTTGGTTGCACCGGATTGTTGTGGTCTGCAGAAGCGCAGAGAACTCTCCTTTTTATCCAAAAGCCAAACCGTGTTAGGTTTCCTAGACACTTAGCCATACATACATTTTTCCCAGGGTTGTGGTTATGCCGTGACAATGCTCAATACAGACACTTCTTACTCACTTGAAGGTATCTACATAAGAGTGACATGACACTGTCATGACACATGAACCCTAACCCTAACCCTAAACCAAATGACACTTAATGACAGAAGCGTCATGTCATAAACGTTTATGACTTGTTTATAATATTTATGACACGTTCATGACAGTGTCATGTCACTCTTATGTAGATACCTTCAAGTAATGTGTAACCGACACTTCTTTGTCATGTTGATAAAAACATATCCTGGGTTATTGGAGAGGGTTGTCTCACAAAAATGGAAGTGCAAGATCTTGTTGACTCATTTTATGTTTTATCTACAAAAATATTCTTTGTTTCCTTTGATTTTTTTTTTTTAAATAATTGGTCAAAACCACAGTAGCTGTGAAAAAGATGTGGAAGAAGCTATGCACATGCACAAATGCATATATTTTCATAATGAACAACGATACGATGCAAACAATGCATTATGGAGCACAACCAAAAACCCACCCTCAGGGATTTCAACTCATATCTTGTTCTGTATCAAATTCTACTGTGCTTCTCCTTCTATCAACATTCATCCCTTTGCTCCTGGGTAGCCATGACACCACAGAGACGAGGAATAAAAGCAATCAAGGCTGATACGTAGTCAAAAAGGGTAGCCTGTAAACTGGCGGAGTAGAAGGAACAATCTCCCTTTCAATACTCTGTACATTTTAGATTCCACTTACCTGTTGTGTTCATTGCATTTCAAAGATGTAGGTAGCGAGGACGTTATCTAATTTACTTTTTTTAAATTCTAAATTCCTGTCTTGCCTACTTAAGTGAGTCATTTCATAAATGTCCATGAAATCAAATGAAACGAAATACATTCATATTCCCATGAGCTATTATATACTGTTTCTGTGTGTATCTGTGTGTGTCTTTTCTGTATTGGTGGGGTCATGAACCTCTCTGCAGCCTCAGATGAGTCACAGAATATAATATAAAATGAAAAGAAATTAAAATCCCAATCATCACACTACATACTCCCATTGCATACAATACGGATGCTTGGTCAGGTGCCTTTGGCGTTGTTTTAGCGTCATATCTAAACGCTTTTATCTAAACACTTTTATCTAAACGCGCTTGGTCGGGACTATTGGCGTCACTTTTGACGCAGTTACGTTAAAGAAAAGGTTGTGCGTGGGCTTATAACAAGCTACGTTTACATGACACGCGGGACAAGAGCGGGACAATTGGGTTCAGGAAAAGAAGAAAGGGACGGTTGGGTTCAGGAAAAGAAGAACGGGACAGTTGGGTTTAGGAAAAGAAGAACGGGACAGTTGTGTCCAGGAAAAGAAGAACGGGACAGTTGGGTCCAGGAAAAGAAGAATGGGACAGTTGGGTTTAGGAAAAGAAGAACGGGACAGTTGGGTTTAGGAAAAGAAGAACGGGGCAGTTGGGTTCAGAAAAAGAAGAACGGGACAGTTGGGTTTAAGAAAAGAAGAACGGGACAGTTGGGTTTAAGAAAATAAGAACGGGACAGTTGGGTTTAGAAAACATGAGACGTGGGACATGAACCCCGGTCTCCTGGGTGAAAGTCAGGTATTGTTTGACCAATCCAACACTCCAAACTCCCTCCTTATGTGGATTTTCGGGCTTTCATACTACTCTCTACCGTTGTCGCTCTTAATGCTACGTCATCTTCAAGCGCCATGTAGTTGCTGCTCTCCCCTGTGCGTTCTACACACATGCTGAAGGGTGATTTTTGGTTGTATACTCTCTGCAGGCTAAATTGAGACCGCTAGCTAGACTATCTAACGCCCATGACAATTCTGATTGGTTTAAAGAAATGCCATTTAACCAGAGCCCGTTTTCCTCTCATCCCCAAATGCTAGGTGGAGTAGCAAGTCTCTCCTTCAGTGTGCTTTGGAGGAGGGTCTGGTAAAGCGAGACTAGTCTGATGCCAACCATATGCTTGTGTAAAGTCTTGTATTACACTACTGCCTTGAGAGCCACCATTTGGGTCCTGAAGCCTAGACTATGTGTCACACTGTGTATCATAATATTGGTAAGAGAAGTCTCTCCATTTACTGAAAAAAAAAACACATTTTCTGATCTGACACTACTATCAACAAGACGAACACTGGTCTGCTGTATTAAAGTCAGAGGTTTTGTTGACCCATCCACCCCAACCTCCTACCCATGTGGCTCTATAACACGGTCACACTATTTCCTCCTTTGGTCCCCACAGACAAGGGCCATAATTCCATTTGCTAAAAGACCTAATGATGTTGTTTTTTTAACGAGAACAGCCTTTTGATTTTATTGATGTTTTGTTGAACCATTAAACTGTACTATTAAAAACAAACTGTGGGACAGTACTGGAGATGCTGCATGATACACTGCCTTACATTTGTCCTGTGTGTAACAAAGCAGGTGCCAACATTGTTTCCTGCTAGCAGTGCTAGCTTAAGAGGAAAGCGTTACGCAAATGTAAAAGGATTAGAACACCTTTTGTCTCACTTTGACAGACCTTCCTCCACGGCGCTGCGAAGGAGGGTCTGGCTAGTCCACACAGCATTCCTGGATAGGAGAAAAAAACGTGCTCTGGTTTATTGGCATTTCTTTAAACTAGGTCTGTCAAAATAACGCGTTAAAAGAAATAACGCAGATTAATCCATTCTATATTGAACTTTGACCTGGAGCCGTTCTAGCCACCATTCAACTGTAAAATGAAGGAGGGAGACAAGAATGCGCTGCCTGGATCATTGATTGGAACATTTACTTATAAAAATCTTCTTCCTGAATACGGTTGGGTACCGAAATCCGGTGCTAATACGGCACTGGTGCCTTAACGACCAGTATCTACCGGACCGAATAGCAACGTGGATTTCGGCTCCTCATTTCGGCGCCACTGATATGTCTGCGCTGCTCTTTGATGGTCTGAAAACAGACGTTACAGGCAACAGAAACATCTCGGAAATGTATGCAATCCCGGAAATGAAACGGCGTAGATATAGACTAGAAAAGCCTCTAAAAAAAAAGAGTATGAATGTTAGGGACAAAGGGAATAATTGGTTTTAGGACTGGGATCAAATAAAAGAGTCCAGTGTAAAAACAAGCCGGAGTCATTTGAATTGAAAACAAACTGCAAGTGTGATAAAGTTACAACAAGCACTTTGACTACACATTACAGAATAATGTGTTGCCTGCAACACTCCTGTTCAGACATGAAAGCTGATCTGATACCCGATTACTGTTTAAATATTAATAGCATTGACTGGTGTTGGTCTCTGTGTGTGTGTGTGTGTGTGTGTGTGTGTGTGTGTGTGTGTGTGTGTGTGTGTAGCGTGCGTGCGTGCGTGCGTGCATGCGTGTGTAAGGTTACAGATCTATCTGGATTTCATCACTAGTCAATACTGTTCTTAGGAGACATTTTTATCTGTATGGATTCACATCTCCTAAGGATGATTCATCCAGCATGCCGGTCTCAGCTTTCACTGTGATGGATAAGGTGGAATGTGTTCTCGGTAAGTTATGAGTACGTTGCACAATAACAATACAGAATATAATAACAGTAATGGCATAAAACATTAACAGAGTGGGAAGCAACATTGAGATAAAAGCAAAAAAGAAACCCTGAGTGAAAAAGTAAGGTCTTCTTGAGAGAGAAAAGGAGTCAGGAAAAACACCAAAAACTACAGTAATAATACAACTATGAATAGGTTTGCTGATGCAGTTTTAAAATAAGCTGGATGAAAGCGTAGCAGTATGAGTTTAACTCTTTGGCCAATCACTGCCGCAGGGCCCCCCTATAAAAACAGGTAGTAGTCCTCCTGACTGCCCTCTTGCTCGTTGGTGACGGAAGTGTGTCATACTTCCGGGTCCGCTCACTCCACGTGGGTCGTTCTGCTGCGCTACAGGGGAGGTAGCGGCTTTACTGTCTCTGCACTTATTCCACTGTTATCAGCTGCCGTTATGTTTACTATGGATTGAACGCTCGTAGATCTCCGGTTGGCGGGCCAGTCTTCAACCCCGCCGTTCAACGCTTTCAAATAGCGGATCTCAACGATAGTTGCTGTGCGGTTTGTGCACTTTAAGCCTTAAAGTGCATGTTCTGAATATTGTACAAGCAACTTCAAAAGATGGCTGCACACCCGTCCTGCCTTTACGGCCAATGGGCAACTACGTCACGGTCATACGGTCAAACGTGTGAGCCACCTGTTTTTATGTGGGCCAGTGGTTTAAAACATTCGAATGTAGTGGAAGGGCTTGGCTCCCTACATTATAATTTGGTTGATTAAGTTGTTTCTTTTCCCTGTTATTTTGTTTTCAATTTAGTTAAAAGTTGCATTTCCATTTTGTTTGGTTTTCTTTTCATTAGTGAGTTTAGTTTTCTACCTAAATTTGAGTTTCTGTGGTTAAGTTCTCATTGTGTTCTTGTTATAATTAGTATTTTGTTTTCTTGGTTTATTGTTTAGGTCATCCCCTGTGAGGTCTCACAGGTTGAGTGGGTTCCTTTTTTTTATTAATATTTCATTCAAATTTATATTCTTTTGTTTTGAGCTGCCTTCCTGGAAACAGGAGATAAGTGATACGTTTCTTTCAGTTTGTTCTTTTCATCATAATTTCATATATTGATTTTCTTTGTTGAGTGAATCCCTGTTAATCATGTGTGTGTGTGTGTGTGTGTGTGTGTGTGTGTGTGTGTGTGTGTGTGTGTGTGTGTGTGTGTGTGTGTGTCTTTTTTTTTTTTGTCCCTGTTTCAGTTGCTGAGAGCCGAAGGTGGTGGTGCTGGTGTCCGGGTGGTGGTACCCCCTTTCTGTGTGCAGTGTTGTCTACCCAGTTTTCTTTGCTGTGTTCACTGTTGTGTGTGTTTGTGTGTGTTCACGGGTGACTCTCCCTGGGATCCCTCACTGCCCTAGTGACCCCCTAAGCCTCAGCAGCAATTATATATAATCCCCCCCCCCCCCTTTCCCCTCCACGAGGTATGAATGTGTTTTAAATTGTTTTAAAATGATCGAAATAAAATGTGTTCCTTTAAAATTGAACCTCGTCTCTGGCTAAATTGTATACGTACCTGTGTGTCCTTAATTGTATCAATAACATTGCAATTAGGACGTAAACTCATTACCTGGGTGAAATTCCCAGGGTGGCGTTGCCGGTGGTTTTGGGGCAGGTTCCACCTAGACCACAACCTCCTCTGTTCTGTCCACTCTCGTGTCGCCACAAAAGTGATTAACAACACTTTAAAAAATAAATAAGATATAATTGAAAATAATAACAGCAATAATAGTCCAAATAATAATATCAAATAATATAAAAAGTCCACAACAACAATATTATCAAAGCATTTGTGATAACAGAATTAAAAAAAAAAACTGTAGAAAAAACTGCAACTTGTGTATATCAAAAAGAAATTAATTGGAAGAAAAGAATTTTTAGGGCGTACATATCAGGAGTGTAAATGAGTGTTGTGTATGTTATTCTGGAAAAACGGAGAAACAACAGAAAGTCCTCCTGCCTGCCTGAAGTCACCGGTGTGGCAACATTTTGCCTTCCCTGTGTGTGAGTTATGGAAACAAACAACAAGCATCGGGACTCCATGGTGCCTTAAATGTGTCTCGTAAACTTATTGTGCGTTCAACTGCACTTTGGAAATTTTGAGAAACTAAAACTGATGTCGTAAAGTACCCTTCTGCTGTCTAGTGGCTCTTATTGTGGCATTGCCGTCATTACTGAGAAGAAAATCGAAAGTCAAATCGAATCGTGGATTTGGGGAATTGTGACATCGATAATTGGTCTGTCCCTTAACCCTTGTGTTGTCTTCCATTCGGCCATGCATTGTCCTCCCGGGCCAAAACAGAAACATTTTCAATGTTTTTAGCACTGTTTTTGGCGCTTCTTTTCACTTCCGTGTATAAACACGACTAACACCAACTTATTACTTGTTTTTGTTTTTTTTGGAATTCATGGTCAATAAATCTCACCTAATTTTTTTTGTTAAAAAAAGCAGACATTATGAATTGTTTAGACTAATATTAAAGGAAGGATAATCACAGAAGGGTCAACGTTCAGTCGGGATACTGTTTCGAAAAAGAATTTAAAAAAAATGTCAAATGCAAAAAAATTGAATAAAACACCCAAAATTCAACGAAAGTAGAGATCCGATCTTTTGTTGTACTTGCGAAGCGCGTTGTATGCAACCATCCATGTTATTTTTGGTTCATCAAAATTAGATAGTTAAAAAGATATAGAAATTTGACCCGATGACAACACAAGGGTTAATACTTTCCAACTTGCCTAACTTGTATGTAACACACAGTTCACAATCATCATCTATACAAAACAGGTCACATCCATAGAGTTAGTCGAAGCAGAAAAGAGACTCGACATTGAGGTTTTGCAGACAGGGTTTTTAATCCGGAGACACCCAATAACAACTTATTCATCACAGTTTTATAGTGTATCACAAACATCTTCCAAATATGCGTTTATGTCATATTTCCCCCGTCTCAAATCCCTGCCATCCCGCCAACACCATAGTTTCAGGTCAAGATAACATATGATAATATTAATTATCCTCGCCATGCTTTTGGCTCTGGTATTCCCCTGATTTCCCGCTTAAGGGCTCCCCAGAGGATGTTTTTGTCTTTGCTGGAAGCGTTTCCCAAATTCTTTGGCTGGGTGTTCCTTCTTTCTAGTAACTGTTGTTTTCACTATTTCTCAGAATAACTTCGCTGCACGGACCCTTAGACCACCAGTTCTTAGACATATAACTAAATTAGTTAATGCATTAAATAAAGAAATATTATTAAAATAAAGAAATATTCGTGTTAGTGTAATTTCAAAAAAGAATCTCAGTAATTTCTTAACAGCTACACTGTTGTTTCTAACAATTGTAACTCAAACAGGAGAAAATTGCAGATTCTTTTTTTAATATATATATATATATATATATATATTGGGCATTTTTAGACCTTTTATTGACAGGAAAGCTGAAGAAATGAAAGGGGTGAGAGAGAGGGGGGAATGACATGCAGCAAAGGGCCGCAGGTCGGAGTAAACCTTTATATATGGGCACCCGCTCTACCAACTGAGCTATCCGGGCGCCCGAAAATTGCAGATTTACCGACATTTGGTGCTCTAGTGAGTATCTGAGGAAGCAGGACAGTATGTGTAGGATTGAGTCAGAATAAACTTGCGTGTGTGTGTGTGTGTGTGTGTGTGTGTGTGTGTGTGTGTGTGTGTGTGTGTGTGTGTGTGTGTGTGTGTGTGTGTTTTATCATGGTAATGAAGGAACATGTCGCCTAGTGCAACTGTTGATGCGTTTTTAACAACAACGGAGCTCTATGGCACAGAGGAAGAAGATGTATCAGGCTTTGATTGGTTTGGATCTAAACCCGATTTATCCTTTAAACTCAACAAACATGTATCACTGTCATGCTAATTATCATGTATGTTATACATACATGTCGTTATTGTATCTACAGTATAACTACAGCATGGAAAGGTATAGCAATATTTTTATGTATAAATCAGCATGAGTATTTGTGAAAACGTTCCATTTTTTTTTTCCAAGCAGCTTTGACAGGTCACAGAGTGATGAAACTAACAACACAGCATTGTCAACCCGAAAACCTATGAGGTTTTCAAATAAGAGCGGTGATAGTCCAAACCCAATTCCCACTGGCTGTTTGATGAAACTGTCTATTTTAGAAGCCAAGCCCTGAGGTCAGATACAAGGCAACAGACGGACGGCTAAACTGCAGAAAGCCTTAATAACAGACGACACACACACACACACACACACACACACACACACACACTCCCCTGCAGGCTAACTAAGTGGTCTTTCTTCCTCTCTGGGGTCTCTCTATCCCTGCTGTTTCACCCCTCTGGCATGTAAGGACAGACACACACACACACACACACACACACACACACACACACACCCACACACACACACACACACACACACACACACACACACACACACACACACAGATTATCAGATTTAAGATCAGCCATTTCCAAAGTAAAACAGATGTGGACCAATTGAGGATGGATTGCAGACACACTCCGGCTCTTTCACATGTGTAATGCAATAAGAGAGGCAAGTTTGCACACATGGGAATAGATAGGCACTTTACTAGGTTTTAGTCGTAATGTGCAATCTGCACCTACACTCAGTCAAATGCACGCACACACTTTTCCATTAGTCACAATCGGGTTTTTTTCACCCCATGTATGCATAACTGCTTTATTTTATCTCAAAACAATTACCTTTCATTGTTGAAAATGACATTTCAGTACTTGCAAATGATTGCTGGGATGAAAGTTGAAGTTGCGCTCACGTTAAGTTACAATAAACAAAATTCAATTTTAAGTGGAGGACTTTAGGAAGCATATGAATCCATTTGACAACACATACAAATAAAAACATAAGAAAAAAAGAAACATGTTAAATCATTTCTAAAGATGGATGTTCAGAGCCAATGGCCCTGAGTGAGTCCGAGGGTATCAAGAAGTGGACTCTTTTCTTGCCTTAGTTCTTTTCATGGGATGTGTTTTGCCATAATTGAATACAGAATAGTTAGCCTTCCTTCCATCCTTTTACTTTGAATGTTAAGTATTCAGTTTTAGTGTCAAAACAACCAATACATGTATTGTAAAAGTTAATCTGAGGCAGTGTGTTTAAATCTACAGGAAAACACTGCAACCAAAGATATATCTGCACTGCATGGCCTAGTGTGTAGCAGAATACTAAAGTCGGTTATCTCTCCTTTCTGTCACTCCTGAAGCTTCCCGTTTTAATTCCACAGCATAACCCTTTTAACAGATTCCATCCCTGCCGTACTTAATTCCAAGGTCAAGGTCTAATTAGGAAACAGTTTAAAATGAATCACAGACTCAAACATTGATCACATCAGCATTAACATAAATGGACCTAAAAGTGCCTGCTAATGGATTTGATCCATATGGTGCTAAGCCCCCGAGGCCCTTGGGGGGGGGGGGGGGGGGGGGGGGGGGGTGGAAACGGAGTGTAAATGTGTAAGATGGGGGGGATGGGGGTTTGCTGACTATCTCCATGGAGAGGAGCAGATACTGGGCTTCCTCAGAGCTCCCATTGATCCGACCAATAGTGGAAGAAAGAAACCTCAGTGTCCGAGCAGGCAGACAGGCAGACGTGACAGGATGGCTGTTTAGCAGCTAGAGAGTGAATCTATAGAATCAACACATCATTCTTCTAAGTCAGTTTCAAACTTATTGCTATAGTCATCAGAATGCAACTGTCTGTTAAAAAGAAAATGAGCTTAAAGAATATTAAGAGAGGCCTCTAGGCCATCAATCAATCAATCACATTTAATTATAGAGCACTTTAAAACAACCAAAGTTGACCAAAGTGCTGTACAGAAGACATAACGTATATAACTCACACAGGCATGACATACAAATAAAACACAGTAATAGACATAAAGCATGAGAAGGCAGCCAATTCAATAAACAACAAAATCAATAATATCAAAATGTCAACGTCCGGTGTCAAAGGCCAAGGAGAAGAGGTGTTTTTTAAAATGAGATTTAAAAACAGACCGCAAAGAGGCCTGTCACACGAGCGGCTTCATTTAGAGATGATCTTTGGCTTTTTTTGGTAGACCAAAAAAGCAGAGCAACAGAATAGTCCTGCCTACTAGTGATAAAAGTGTGCACTGATCTCTCAGTATTGGCCTAGGCGAAACGGCCTGACACATGGTCAGTGACCCTTAGAGTCAGGCACCCTTTATCGTCTGTATGGGACACACCGGGCAGAGCAGCAGCTCGACCGCGGTGCTGTAAGACGACATAGTATGAAGAGAGTAAGAACACAGTGGGAGTCAACATTTACTCTGTATGCGTGGGTGTACATATACGGTATGTCTGCATGCACTTGCAAGTGTGTTTCTGTGTGCATGCACCTTGTCTGTGTGTGTCATGTCACATGGGTGTGCATGCATATGTGTGTGTGTGTGTGTGTGTGTGTGTGTGTGTGTGTGTGTGTGTGTGTGTGTGTGTGTGTGTGTGTCTGCCCGCCCACTGATAAACCCTGACAGTAGTTGTCGTATTAAACACGAATGCTGTGCAGCCAGTGTTTATTTGCTGCTGCAAGCTATTAGTCGATTGCTGCTTGCAATAACACAGCAGAGTCAAGACGGGAGTCACAGCGGGGTGTGTGTGTACCACAGGTATCTGGGGTTTTCATCTATGAACAGCATTGCATTAATCAAAGGTTACTTAATGTGGATCATGTAATAGAAGTTGTGAAGTTGAATGCCAATGTTTAACAGTGTTGTAAATTATCCAGGTAGTGTTGATCATGACTACCTCATTATATGGAGTTTTAATTGTAGCAATGCATCATACTGTAACTGTGTGGTGAAAAGCTTGTAGCCTTGTTAATGTGCATGTGTAACCTCAGAGTTCTCTAAAGAGATCACACATTTATAACGAAAGAGACTTGGAAAAGCCTCACCTCCCACTGGGTTTACTAACTTTATGTGTCATGCAATGTGTCAATGTAATTTGTGGTTGTAGCTTGTTGTATCTCAGACTCTGCTGTTACCAGCTCTAAAGTCATGAATCATAATGCATGTTTGTAGAAAATTTAAGTCATTTTATTATTAGGTACAGGGACTTTTTACACATGCATTATCTGATAAACTGCCATTTGATATAGCGATCCAGATCGATGGATCATTACACCCCTAGTCTATATCCACGATGTTCCACTTCCGGGATTGTTCCTTTGCCACCGAACATTGCGGTACTTTCTGCCAGACCCTCCTCCACAGCGCTGTGTAGGATGGTCTGGCAATGCGAGACTATTGCACCCCTAACTACTAATATTAATTAAAAGATTTAAAAAAAAAAAAAAAAAAAAATAAGTTCTTGTATATTTAAAGAAAAAAAATAAAATAGATTTTATTTTATTTTATTTTATGATGTGCCAACACTATGGTTAATGTCTGGTTAGGTTAAGGGGAAGATTGCGGTTTGGTTTTAAAGGACTACTTCCTTAGGCTAGGAGACCTCCATCGTCATGGTTACAATAATAAACACTTTGAACGATCATGGTCATTGGTTTGAAACAACAAATGAAAAGCAATCGCTTGTGTTAAAGATTTCATGGACCCATCATGTGCACTGGGAGCAATTCAGTGAAAAGTAAAATGTTAAAGCTAGAAATCTCACAACCAGTCAGCTCAGACATTGGTAGTAACAAACCAATCAACACACAAAGCTGTACAATGGTCATTTTGTGCTACAGGTGAAAACAATAAGTGACCTATTGTGCAAAGCACAATGCATCAGCGGAGTGGCATTTTCCTGAGACACAGTGAGCTTTTTATCTTGCCTGAGCCCGTTTGGTGTTTTGGTGACTCACTATTTGCCGTCGTGGGAAGAGAAACACATTAGTGTACAACTTTGAACCAGGTCAAAAGAACATAGCGTCAAGTACACTTAGGTAAGACCTGTCAAAAATCACACAAACACACTGGGGTCATCCCTATGTTCCCCGGGTCCTATGTTCCCCGGTTCCCCAGGTCCTATGTTCCCCACTTGGGGTTACCTAACCCTAACCCTAACCCACCCCTGACCTAATCTTTCCTCGTCTAGGCGCGTCAAACAGCCCGTAGGCCTACATAAGCCTATTTGTCATGGAATTTGGCAGTAATGGTGGAAAAAGTAACAGACCGGGGGAACATATATTCCCTATATAACTATATTCCCTAGTCTCATACAAAGAGGGGAACATAGGACCCAGGGAACATAGGACCCGGGGAACATAGACACCTCCCAACACAATCCTCTTCTGTGTGTGGCCTGTTGCCTCCCTTGATTGTTTGTTTGTTCTTCAACCAGTAGATAAATGCAGATGCACCGTGTAAATGCTGTGTTGGACTGAATACAAGATTACCCCGATTATTTAAAAGTCAAGTTGATACAATCACAACACAATTATGCAAGTGCAGAATGTATCCATATCAACAGGTGTTAGTGCAAGTTCATCTGAAAAAAAATATAATAACTTCACTTTCCAAAATCCTATTTTAATTCTCTTTAGTAACATGCAGTTTAGCACAATAATCTCAAAACCAAAATGCACTAATTAAACCAAAACAACACATTTCATTTCAAAGCCAATGTACTGCAATACTAGCCTGGCTCCGCCTTCCTACTTACTTCTGCTCAATTTTCAATTTCCTTCAGTACTCTGTCTGGGTTTCCGTTATAGTCTTGGGTTTTCTCTTATCAAATATTTGGCGGTCCAATCAGCGAACAGAGGGAGTGGCTGAGAACGATGACGTTGAGGTTGTGACGTGCGCTAGTTTGAGTATAGTTCCGTAATGGCAGCGGAGAAAGATGCGGTCCGTTGTTGCAATGCTGCCAAATATCCAGAAGTTAAATCCCGAGCAAGAACAATCTTTGCTGAGTTTTGTTGGTGGCCATGATGTTGGGGCCCTCCTGCCCCATGGGGATCGGGAAAAGTTTGATTTCCCAGCTCGCTCAGTTAGTGGTGAATGAGTTGGCTAAAGCTAACGTTAGCGATGCTAAGCCGACAGTTGTTGTCATCTCGCCTCTTGTTAGCCTGGTCCTACCAGACAGTACATAGGAGGGCGGAGCCAGGCTACCAGAGTGGCTCTGGGCAGATCAGATCCAATAGTTTTAAACTTCAACAGAGTACCCATCTTCAAAGAAGTTAATGTACGAGAGTCTGGTAGGACCAGGCTACTGGAATACAGAGACAACCTATAAAATGTGACACTTCTAGAGAAGACAATTTTCTTAGGACTTTTTTAAAATTGGTGCAAGAACTACAAGCGTTACAATAATTCCTAGCATCCAATAATGAGTGCAAGGCCTGTGAGGCAGCATGAGCCAAAATCTTCCTTTGTCCTTAAGAAACTGCTTCATCATCAACAAATCAACAGCTTAAATTAGGAACAAGGGCTTAATGCAAACAAAACACAGAAGAGAGGCGGTTTATGGGCAGAACAACAGAAAGATCAGTTAGAGGATAAGGCAGAGGAGGAAGTTAAGCACACTGTATCTGGAGGAGACAGATTTTAGCTGAAATGAAAGAAAATTAGTGACTGTAGTCTCGACTGCAAAATGGCTCGGAGCCCCTACTCCTAATTATCTGCACCCACAGTTCAAGCCAGAACAGTGTCTTCATGTGAAGACAATGGGTTTAAATAGGTTTAAACAATAATGTGGTGTGTGAAGAGATCCAAAAAGATGTTAGTCATTGAAGTTGTTATAATGAAAGTAGTAAATGAAATGCGGATAGTGCACTCATCACATGAGACTTTGGGGTTGGGGTGGGGGTTGGGGAGCGGGTTGGAGTTGTGGTTGGGGTGCGGGTTGGAGTTGTGGTCAAACAAACATAGGACTTTCACCCAGGAGAGCGGGTTTTGACTTCGGTTTGAATATATAAAAGTAAACGGAAAGGTTTTTTTAAATAACTTTACGTTTTAACTTTAGGAACGTCACTATCAGCCTCACATGCATTACCAGAAGTAAAGTAAGGTATGATTTTAACCCATACCACAATCTTTCTCTAAACGTAGCTTAGTAGTTTTGGTATCTGCACATAATCAACCTGCGACGTTGAAGACGTGTTTAAAACTACAATCTCTTTAGATATGAGGATGGAAACCACTCCTGTGGGTCATATCAGAGGGTAGAAACAAACAACTCATATCGTCGTATGGTTTGGAGGACTTGTTGATCTACTCAGCAGTTCAGCCTGGCTCTGATCAACCTCATTTCAATATCCAACTGTGGCAGCAAACGAAGTTGGTAATCTGATAAACGCTCTGTACACAACCTGTCCAGAATTACACAATCAAATGTCTATCGACTTAGTCTCGTTGAAAAATCATTAATATATAATTATTATTCTTATCCATGCTCCAACACTGAAAAATCTGTTTTCTTTGATGTGGAAACAACAGTGGAAAAGTGATTTGGAGTTATTGACCAAAAGCAACTTTTTGATGAGTGGTTCCCAGAACCTGACACACAGCGCTGTGGAGGTACTCTGCATTCTTGCAGACTGAAAAAGTGGACACATGCAAGGCATAAAACACACACAGAAGATGATCACTGAATGTGATCGCGAAGGAAATGATATTCACCTCAAAGAGCACGTCTATCGATGGTTAGCACAGAAAGAGGTTTCTGTTTTTGAACCCGACGAGGTCAGCTGAGGCCTTTCTGTGTGGAGTTGCATGTTCTCCATGTGCTTGTGTGGGTTTCCTCCCACAGTCCAAAACACATGAACTGGAAACTCTCCTGTGTGTAGGTTGGAATGTGTTGGTTTGGTTTTGAGTTTCTGAGTGTTTGAGTGGCAATCACTAGACACTGGGCTTCAACCACCCACAACCACAAGCAGGGAAAGTAGGTGTAGAAGAAGGATGGATGCATGGATGGATGGAGATTCATTTTCATCAGATTAGCCTATTTCTTGTTGAGCACCCACCATGATGAGGATACATCCAGATGTAGCAAGCTTGGCTGCATGTTAGCAGTATGTTTTAATTTAGCTGTTATGGAAATCTATTAAATGGATAAGATAAGAAGATAAGACAATTTGTTATTGTCTGTCATGAGTTAGGGAAATGTCTTTGAAATGGTAGGCTCAAATAACATAAAATACATAAAAGAAACATAAGAATAGTGTAAAGACATTGACAATAACAAACAAGACTGAATGGAGTAAGATATGTTGCCTGTGTGTAACTGTTTGGTGTGGTGATGGCAGTGGGGATGGAGGATTTTTTGATGTTGATGGTGGATTGATGGAGAGGGTGGATGGGGTCCTATGTGATTGTAGTGACTTTCCTGAGTACTGACCGGGTGTACAGTTCTGTTAGGGGCAAGTTTAAGTTTGAAAACTTAATTTTACTACATTCTTTTCCAGAAGGTTACAACTCAATGAGGGAGAATTCAAACCTAAAAATCAAAGACGTTGCATCAGTTCCACTTGTTTCCACTTATGGACTACTTTTCCAAAGGTGTTGCAAAGGTGTGTTGCCTGAATGAAAACCTGAAAGAAAAATTGAATACAGGGTTACAGAGATGTACTACTTGTGTCAAAAATAACACACACACACACACACACACACACACACACACACACACACACACACACACACACACACACACACACACACACACACACACACACACACACACACACACACACACACACACACACACACACCATAATAACTGCAGCATTGAGATGTTTGACAGGTTGGCATTCAATGCCCGGTAGAATGTGATCTGTCAATCACCCTCAACTGTAAAAAACAAAAGTGACAAAAAAGATCAGAGGGGTGTGTGTGTGTGTGACACAGGTATCTGGGGTTCTTATCTATGAACAGCATTGCATTAATCAAAGGTTACTTAATGTGGATCATGTAATAGAAGTTGTGAAGTTGAATGTCAGTGTTTAACCGTGCGCGCGTGTGTGCGTGT
>CM042324.1:5245986-5348486 GCA_023566125.1 Zingel zingel | reverse complement strand
CTTAACCCTCTAACAGACCTTTAACCTTGTGGGGTCCAGCATTTTGGGCCCCACAAAGCTGTCCGGATCCCACAAGTATACTGTATTCCTGGTTTTGGGACCCCACGAATATAGTTAAATGAGAAAACACACACACACACACACACACACACACACACACACACACACACACACACACACACACACACACACACACACACACACACACACACACACACACACACACTTTGTGAATAGATAGGGAGTGCTGACAACAAAGTTTTGAGTTTTTACAACTTTTCACTGTAAAATAATCTACTGTAAAAACTATCACTTCTGTGTTTTTACCATTATAATAATTACAAAAACCCACATACATACAAATGCACAAACAGGCATAGGCCTTCACACTGCCTTCAGTCCATTTGGCCTCCTCAAATATCCAAGATCAATAAATGTCTTGAGTTTTGCTCTCTTCTTTAAAAGGCTCAGTACACTGATTACTTACTCTTTGATTTGGATTCTCTGATTAAAGGGATATTTCACCGTTGGAAAGATTAATATATCTTTAAATTGGGTCACTTATGTAGTAGAAATGTGAATTTATTTTTAGAAATTGGTGGCTTCTAGGCCGAGAAAAGCCAGAAAACGTGTGTTTGGCTCATGCACTTGCTTCACTGCTTTAGAGTCCACTCCCAAGCCACACCTAGTACCCTTTACAGACAAACAGTTTGCAGCATTCAACTCAACTCAAATGTGTTTAATTGTCATGTCAACCGTATACACGAAACGTTTCACCGTCGCTCAAATGGTGCTACACATTTAAAATATATAAAAACCTACCAAACCACATACCAAACAGGCTACATTTAGTGCACACACATTATAGACGCCGTAAAGTTCAGCTAACGCATACTAGCATTAGTGCTTGGTGGGCTGTAAACACAGCCGTAAATTTGCATGGAAGGTAGAATGGTCGGCATTTAACAGTCACAAACTCCACCAGCAGTTAGCAGTTAGTTGGATACAAGCACCCCATTTCTGCACCAGTCCGCGTTAACACAGCCCAACTCTACTAGTCTTACGGTGACAGAGCATCAGGCGTGGTAGCCAGATAGTCCGGTACACTGTTGTTCAGCCATGTTTCCACAACAACAAAAACACCGCAGTCTCTGAACTTGCGTTGGGAGTTTTGTTGAAGTTGGATGTAGTCCAGTTTGTTGTCTAATGAACGGACACTTGCAAGCAGGATTGATGGATTGATGGAAGTTCCACCTAGCTAGCCCTCGTTATGGGTTTCACGGCTGAGGATGTCTCCTTACCAGCCTGTTTAGTGAAGCTTAAAGATGGCTGGCACTCGGTTTGCTTCAGTAAGCTTTGTGTAGAGACTACAGTCCAACCCCCTATGGGCGGATTGAAAACATGCGGAACTAGCTGGCTGTAGTCCACAGACTCTGGGCAAAAATGCCTCCGATGACGCTAAATGATGATTTTTGCGTCATCGGAGGCATTTTTCCAGACCCACAATACAGAGAAAGCTAGTCTCAAGGGGACATGAGGGAGAGAAGCACAGTCATTCGAAAATACTACCGGGTTTCTACTAATATCAAGCTTAATGCTAAATTGTTGAAGGATCCCTTCAAGTCTGTTTTATCTGCTAAAGAGAGTGCTGTGTAACGTATGTAAAGTACAAATACTTCACTACTGAACTCAAGTAGAATTTTCACGTATTTGTACTTTACTTCGTTATTTATATTTCCAGAAACTTTTACTTCACTACATTTCCCCTAAGCATCTTAGTTACGCGTTACCACAAAATAAAATCAGGTGAAATTTGTTACACTGGAAAAAAGCAGGTTTGGCGAATCATTGCCCCTAAATTGCCAAGATAATGCACCCTCCATTCCAGTTGGTGACGTAATGCCCGTTTGTTGCCAAGCGGCAAAAAAAACAAAAACAAAAAAATATAGGCCAAAACTAAAGGAGAAGAGGAGGAAGCATAATGACTGATAGTGTCATGGAAGCACCTGCTGCAGGCTCTGCCGCCATGGTAACAGACGATGACCACCCCGACAACAGTGGTGATGAAGATAACATTACACACCTTTGGCCATAAAGTTCATAATCAAAGTTTTTTTTACTTCCAATACTTCTTATATCAGAAAATTACTTTTGATACTTAAGTACAGTAAATATCAGATACTTTAAGACTTATACAAGACTGGTGCTATGTAGCTTAAAGGCGCTGACACACCAACCCGATTATCAGCCGTCGGACAGTCTGGCGAGGTCGGTGACTTGAGTCTGTTCGGTGTGTTCCGTGCCGTCGTCAGGCGGAGGAGCCGTCGGCCTTCATTTTGGCCGATTTGACTTGTTGAATCGGCCAGTGGGCTGTCGATTGGTGGAGTGCTAGCCCTTGACTAGCGAATCAGTGCTTCTTCCACAAGAACAAGCCCGAGAGCTGACAATGCCAGTACAGTCTTATTACTAGCCATCGTATTTTCTTCTGTTCAGCGAGTAATGACAACGAGCCTTCTTGACTACTATCAACACTCTCTGATGAAAACAATGACTGACGACAGCATGCTCTGTGTTTATTAGGTCTAGAGAGATGTTCCGGTTTTCATTTTTTGGGCGACAATACAGATTAGCGCCACCTGCTGTTATGGAGACATATTACGTCTTGCGCACGTGCAGAACGTACGCTCAAGTTGCTGTTGCTTCGGTGTGTTCCGAGGCACTTTTTTGAGAGATGGGAGCCGACTGATCAGTCCGGTCGGCCGTTGGGTTGGTGTGTCAGACCGTTAAAGCTATAGTGTGTAGTTTCTGTTACCCCCATGAGGAATTCTAAGTAATGACAACAAAACTGTTGGCCTGTCCACATGATACAAGCCTTCCATGATCGCGCAACGCCACCCCCCCCCCCGTCGTCCTCCTCCACACAGTTGCTAGTAGCCAAGGAGGACACGGAAGATTAAAAAAACATCATGGACTCTTCAGAAGAGGTAATTGTCTTCACTCAAGTTTCTGCGCAGGAAAGTTACCAGACGCCACAATCTTCTGAACATAGCCATACTGAGAAACACAGAGAGAGTTGTGTGGAGCTGATAGTCTTAATTAGCTTTGTAGCAACTCATTTGGCAATAGCTTGAATGTAACGGACGTTCATTAATATCAAAAAGTTACGCACTAAAGCTTTGATGTTATTTGAAAGACAACTTCTATAATTTGCTTATTGCTTATTTTGACTACATTTCAATATGTTAAATATGGTATATCTGCCTACCCTGTTTAATTTAAAGTGTTGTTTTTTTTTTTTTTTTATCTTCTTATTTCCGGCCAACTGAGTTATTCCAGATTCCTTTTCAAACTGAATGAATGGTAGTGATAGCCGACAACATAGATTTGTGCAGTTCTCCTCAAGTGACCCAAATACTGCTGTGATAGACGTGAATATACTAGAATCTGCCTGTCTTACAAAACAGAAGGAATAAAGCAGCTGTCTGATCTTGTCAACACTATACTGAGGCTGCACAAAGATAGTCCACATTCTGTTTTGCTGCTCTCTGTGCGTGTCATTCACAAGTTGTCACTCTGAAAGGCAATAAAAGGACGCTGTCAACATGAACATCAACACATTGCACTTATGATTGACATATGCCTTTCCTTTCTTTGGAGTGTACAAGTCCTTTACTGACAACAGTCATCAGTAGTACTTAACATGTGGCAAAGCACAGATTTCAATCTCAGTGGTCAGTGTATTCTGGCCTGCTTAGTTAGATAGATCAGTGGTTCCCAACCTGGGGTCCGGGGACTCCTCAGGAGGCCGGCAAAGATCACAGGGGGTGCGCAAGTCTTTATCTGGTTTGAGGTAAAAAAAAAAAAAAAAAAAATATATATATATATATATATATATATATATATATATATATATATGCACAAATTATGATAATACACTAGAATATATAATGTATACAAAAGTCTGTATATAAAAACTAAATATTTTTGTTCTCGCTTAAAATTGTATGCAGGCTACTTAGTAGGCCAAACCTCCGGGACCTCTTAACCTGTGGCCCTTGCTGTCATCAGGTCAGCTGCTAGCTGCTATCATCCTCGTTTTTCCTGCCTCCACGGCATCACTATTTCATGAATGAAACATAGCGGAGAAACGTAAGAGTGCTGATAACTCCTCTGTATCAAAAAAGAAAAGCCTGTATAGTTGTATGAGGAAGGTTTCTGAATGATCAAATGCTGCGTCACATGCAATTAAAGAAGCTCTGTAAAGGCAGAGTAACTGCATTCACACAATAAGTTATACAAAATAAAAAAAGAAGCAAGTGTTCATTTCTAATGGCTGCTGGGAGATGAGTGACAGCTAGCGGAGCAAAGGCTGGTGGAGAGATGTCAGCAGGGTAAGTTCATCTTCATGCACCAACATTGCAGAGCGATCTGCTGAAGGCTAGACATGTCATATTTCTCCACTGTCAAACTTCCTGTGATTTTAGTTTCCGTCTGTTCTGTAAAAATTTAAAACATACAAGAACAGCAGATTGTCAGCATGTCCATGTCTACTTCCTGAAACATCAGTAAACTTAATTTGAACTTCATGATAACCATATAGAGGCAGGGCAATGTTATCTACATAGCACATTTCATTACAAATGGGCTCTGCAATCAAATGCTAAGCTAATTTATACATAGCAACTTGGGCCTGCAAGTAACAACATGCAACAATAATTAAAGAGGGCAAAATACAAAAGACTGCCACCCACCCAAAGAGAGTTATATCTATCCCGTTTGCTTTTTTTCCTAAGATCAGAGAGTTCATTCCCTAGAGCAAGACCAATCACCCCATCAAAAAAAAAAACATTAAAAAAAAAAAAAAACAAACATTCACATTGTTTGTGAATGCGTTTTTTAAAATGACGTCCTAATTCCACATATTGTGTCTAAGGCAGAGAGACGAGCACACACAAGCAGACAGGGTTTAAATAAGCCGGTCGACAAAATGTAGGTGCTTAGAAAAGAACAGAGAAACGAAAAAGAGAAAAAATATAGCAAAGGTCTAGGGGAGTGTAGGTATTTGATTAGATTGACTTTTGCCATGCACAAATGGAACATGTGTTGTGTGTGCAACCTGTACGCAAATCGGGACTGGGTACTGAGGGTGGGGCTTTGGTTATCATCTTGTCCCGGGCTTGAGCAAGACACACGGTGAGCCTGGCCCTAATAATTGCTGAATTTCTCATTTCAATACCATACACAACTTGTTTGTAAAAAACATAATGACATTACCATATCAACACTGGTAGCATACGTATCAAACGTTTTGCGGCCAAACAGTTGCACTGTGGCTCCAAATGTTAAATATTGGCAGGAATTGATATCTTTTTTTTATATTTTCCTCAATTGTTGTTGTGCACCCTATAGCACTTTCAGGGATGTGAAATACAAATGCCATGAACACGTGCTGTTGTTCTTATATGTTGTTTTCAGCAGTGTCACAAATGACGAATGATACATTTTAACAAACGTGAGGGCACACAGCAGTGGTGAGGCTAAACAGCTGAGGCAACTAGTCTTCTCTGGCAACAACAAAAGGACAGAACAGTAAGAGAAAGAGAGGAGGAACTCTTTGTATCCTCAATCTGAATTGGGCTATTGCATACATGCAAAATAAAAAATTGTTTCCATAGTCACCAAAAAATGGCTGGTTGAAGCGGAGGCTCATGAAAGGCTGTGACATGTTTTATTTTCCACCGGAGTGCTCTCAACCAGAAGGCTCAGAGTGTGCTCGAGTTCTGGGACATCGACACAAAGGGAAAGAGAGACTGGATGAAACAAGAGAGAAAGGCAGGAAGAAAAAAAGTAAAGATTTGATTGTATGGAGCAGGTTGATAAAAGCTTTCCTCTGGACTTGGACTGGCAGCACTTGAATGCACACACGGTGGGCTATTGCCTACATAGCCTTAAAGCAGTTTTCTATTCATTTTGAAACGGCTTTTGTGTTCGACTTGCAAGGGACGTTGGCTGCCTGCTATGTACCAAAGAGAACAAAAAAAAAAAAAAATACTCAAGTGAGGCTTGTTCCACTGTTCCCACTTAATTTTGTTTGTATCAGCAAATGACAAGCAGGAAAACACAATGTTGATCCACAATCCCACAACAATAACCACAAAAATCTGACGAGCGCTTATTCAAGTTAATGGTGAGTTGGAGGACACTTTTGCAGCAGCTTCTGCACTCTTTTACACCTTTTGTTCAGTTACTTTTTTGTGTGTTCCTGATACTTTCTTCAAACTGGGAAACTTCACACACTGGCAGCTCAAAATGAGACAGGGAGGGTTAAGTTTAAATATAGAGTTTTCCTCAGTGCCCAGACATGCTCTAGGATACAGATGATACCCAAACAGACAAAATATCTTTGGACTTGGGCCTGTTGGCTCATGTGTGGTTTAGAGGTATTTTTGGAATTATTCATAAATTACCTCATGGCGATACCCTCCAAGCGGTAGATCAAGTATTATATATAAGTATCATAGCTATGCAGATGACACCCAACTCTACATTCCATCCTATCCCGGTAACATGAGCACTTTAGCTGTTCAGCTGCTTAAAGGACATCAATCTCTGGATGTCACAAAACCTGCAGTTAACCAGAGAAAAGACAGGACTCCTAGTTTTGGGTGGGTGGGTGATAGATAGATAGATTTTTTTTCTGTGTTATGGCCCCGACAGAAGAACTCAACTTAAATTTATTATTATATTATTTATAGTCAGGGTTTACCATCTAAGCCAAATTAATGTAACTAAATTACTTTTCTCAGATCTAATGATTGATTCTTTAGCTTTTTAGTTTTGTCTTTAAGCTTTTTGAGCGTTATTTATTATCTGCTCTAGCTTTTCCAAAATTTAGACACATATGGAAATAATGGTCCAAAATTATATGAAATTGCATTTTCCTTTCTTGAGGGAGGACCCCTAAACCCCCCGCCAAATGCATGCACCCAAGTCTTCCAAAAACCTAGGGAAAACAATGATAGTGTCAAATCATAACAGAAGTTATTTCAGGACACTTCACAGATAGAGTAGGTCTAGACCACACTCTGTAAGTTACAGAGACCCAACAATTCCCCCCAAGACAAGACTCAACTGTAACATTCAAGATATTAAAAAGGACACCATACCAAAGGATTAGTTAAAGTAAATTTATTTTTATTCACAAAAATTAACTACCAAAGATTTAACCAAAACTATGGGAGTCTGGAGGTCTGGCCAAAAAGAACAAAAGAAGGGAAGAAGCCAACCCACTAGGGCCGTCGGACACAGAGCACCCCCCCCCCCCCCCCCCCCAAACTATTCAAATAGTGTCTAACCTAACAAAGAAACAAAGCCGCAAACCAGACTGACTACCAGACCTCCATCCTCAATACATTTACAAAAAATTAATAAATCCTATTTTAGGTATGTCATTATGGGGTACTCATAAGAGGAAAATTAATTTAAATGATTTTCAGCAAAGAGAAGGGGTCTGAATACTTTCTGAACCCATTTTATGTTGCAGTGAGACTAGAAAGCCATTAGAGTGTTGCAGTGGACTTCAGCTGTCTGCAAGACCTACCCTTTAAAGAAAATTGTTCTGTCGGTGAAATTTAATGGTAGTGAAATCCTAGGGTCATAGTTTAAAAAAAGTCTGACACCGTTTAAATTTTTTTTCCTGTTGGTAACATTTTTTTTAAAGTTATTGTATTTAGTAAAGAATTACTTTCTACATATATAGTCCCTACTGTATACAATTAGCATGTTGCATGGAGCAGGGACACAGCATGTGCCTCAGATATGAAATTGTTCATTTATTTATTAAGATTAAACCGACAGGTGGAAGTTGATGGCCAGAATAACTGGACACACCAGTGACACTAGGTAAACATGCAGCCCTGGGGTGTGTGGTATCAGTATTGATTAAATATATTCTCTCAGGCCAGGGAGACCAGCACAGAGTGTAACTAGAAGAGGAGGTTAAAAAGATATTGTAAACTAACACCAGCAACAGAGAGCACATCAAACACTGGGGGAGAAATTGGAGATGCAGGGAACAAGTGTTTGGAGAGCACGGACAGGAGAGACTGAGACTGCAATGGATACTGGGAGAAGTCAGTGGGCAGCGCCGGTGTGTCCCTGACAGCTTGACATCTTTGGTTCGTGAGACTGAACCAAAACAGTAAAGTTGCCGGCCATAAATCCCCCAAAAAATGAGCCAAAAGCTAAACCCTTCCATAAAACCGAAGAGAACTGAGTCGGTGTTCCCTGTGGGTTTGTCACTATGTTTGACACCTTCACATACAGTACATATAGCATAGGCATAACTTACAGGGGGGATACAACCCCCACCAATATCAAAATGCAACCCAAAAAGACATTTGCACAAAAAAAATTGATGCAGGAAAGGCCAGGTTTGATATGTTTACATTTTTTGGAGATCTCAATGTAATCTGTCTGTCCATCTGTAAGTACTCTCGCTTTGCCAGACCCTCCTCCAAAGTGCCCTGAAAGAGAGTCTGGTTACTCCACATAGCATTCAGTGATGGGAGGAAAACGTGCTCTGGTTTAATGGTATTTCTTTAAACCAATCAGAATCATCATGGGCGGTGCTAAACTCTGTACAGAGCCGCTGCAAAATAGTCGTGCGACGGATAGTCTAGCTAGCTGTCTCAATTTACCCTGCAGAGATCTGAGGAGCAGTCAACAATAGTCCTCATATATCCACCGAATTTAACATTCAAACACACAAAGAGGTAGGATAGCAATCACGAAAGTGAAACGCAAAGGATATAGACTAGTCTGTAAGTAATGTGTATTGTCCCAGACAGGTCTCTCTTGAGAATGAGACCCTGTGTTTCAATGAAATTACCTGTATAAATAAAGATTAAATAAAAAAACAAAATGTGATCCATTGACAGAAATATATAAATGATACTGACTTTAAAGTTCATGTTATGGGAAACTAAGTTATTGTCAAGTGAAATTAATGAATAGATTATTTCGATCAACATACAGTGGAAAACGTGCATGTGGATGAATCTGCTACCATTACCAGCTTGTTGGAAACTAACATTCCCATAGAGTATTAGAATATTTTGGAGTAGAAACTGGAGCTACAAAGACAAGACAGTTTACTGTGTCACAGAAACCTACATTTATAAATACATGTACCTTCCAACACTATTTTACATATAATATGCCTGTCTGCAATCACCCTGCAATATTTGTCTTTAAATAGTTCTCTTCCTGTGGGCTGGCTCCTATACAGACATTACTTATACATAGCAATATCTCCCCTGGACCTTAACGACTACCCCTGCGATGGTAGCATGGAGAATCGTGATGCAACTCTAAAGCCTTCTCTCTTGCCTATGACTCTCTGCTTGTTATCATGTTCTATTAGCACCATATGTTAAAGTGTAAACTTCCATATTCTACGGAACAGAGATGAAAGCCAGTTTGTAAATAATGAAATTAGAGCAGGCAGGATGTATGATGAGTGGGGATCTTTGGCAGTCAGGAGTGGATTTAAAAATAACAATGTGGGCAGAGAGAGAGGCACACAGTTGTGTTTGTTAGACAGAAACAAACAAAAGGGTTAGAGAGATGCAGTGGCTGTCAGATAATTCTTATTGGCAGCACATACATTGACTATTGCACTAGGCTTAATTGATTAATTGAGACTGAGACTGGCCCACGGGACAGGTAATGGTAACAAGTAAAAGTAATCAAATCATAAGCAAGTATGTGAAAGTTAAGGCCATGAAGATGAGTTTTGAGTTTGGATTTAAAGAGAGTCAGACTGTCTGATATCAGCAGGAAGGTTATTCCAGAGGACTGGGGCACGATACGAAAAGGCCCTGCAGTCTGCTGACTTCTTTTTCATTCTGGGGACAGGAGCCCTGTATTCTAAGAGCGGAGTGCACCGAATGAAATCTAAGGTTTAAGGAAATCAGACAGAGGTATAAACGGGCATTCTGATTTTAAAATTAGAAGCACCTTAAAGTCTTATCTGACATAGAGAGGGAGCTAAAATGCTAAAACTGCTCTAAGGTCATATTTTTTTAGTTTTAGCTAGGATTCTAGATGCAGCATTCTGAACCATTTGGAGACTTCTATTACTAGCATGCAGCAGGCCTAACAGTAAAACGTTACAATAATCAAGTTTGGATCAATTAATGTACAAGTTAGCATCTCTGCATCAGCCAAAGACAGAAAAAACCTTAATTTTAGCTATGTTGCAAAAGTGTAAAAAAAAAAAAAAAAAGGCAGTCATTTAAAGTGTTGATCAAACATGACACCAAGATTCTTGACTTGGTTGTCGAGAGTTACTGTTACTTGATCAAACTGGTGTCTATGTCGAGCCAATGACCAGCATCTCAGTTGTATCAGCATTTGGGAGCGGGGCATTACGTGAGATCCAGTTTTTCACAGCAGACAAGCAGACTTTAATACTGTGGGAACGATCACCTGCATTTAAAGGCACATACAGCTGAGCGTCATCAGCATAGCAGTGGAAATGAATTGGCCAAGAGGTGAACTATAAAGAGAAAAATCCATAGGGCCAAGAACAGAGCCCTGAGGTGCTCCATAGTTCCCATTAGTAAATAGATTTTGTATTATTAAAGGAAACACTGCTCATTGAGATAGCTAATACTTTAACCTAGCTAGAGCCAGGCCAAAGACACCAAATACATTTTCCAATTGGTAGGAGTACACAGCGATTAATGGTATGAAACGCTGCATGGAGATCCACAAAAAAAAAAAAAAAAAAAAGGCACTGAGGTAGAATCTGAAGCCATATTAAGGAGATGATTTACCACTTTAGTAAGCACAGTTTGGGTGGAGCGACTGACCCTGAAAGAAGACTGAAAAGGTTAAAAAGGAGTACCATAAAATATGTTGCTGAGACTATCTATACTGGGCCCAGAATTAACTGATAGTATAATAAATTGAATGTATAATTTACAAACTCACAAAAAAAGTGGATATTGTTATTCTGTAATATTTATTAAGGAGAACCCTTATTTCCACTTACTTGAGGTTTGTATATTTGACATTGAGGTGTGGAATATGCAGAGGGAAATTATAGTAAAGTCTGGCAGGTGTTAAAATATCCAGGCCATGAAATGAGTGTTTTGTTTTTTACTTTAACACATGCCTCATAAGCTCATAACTCTTCTGATTCAGAGTCAAGGATTATATTTAATTTTGGTGACCATCCAGCTACTTCAACAGGCAAGGGGTTGACCTACATCCTATGTGATGTTTGATATCTGATCTTTAATTCAGAATAAAATTACCCAGTTTACCCAGGAGGGTAAAAGTGATCAAAATGATGCTATATCACTCACTGCCTCTCATACCCAGGCTGTGACATAAACCACATATATTTGAAAAGTTGTTTCATGTTGTTGGGTCGTCCTGCATGCAGAGCTTCATCCTGATTTAACCTTCACATTACATTGATTCATGTTAAAGATGGTAGGAAACTGGGGTGATTCTAGGAACAGAGCTCTAGGGGTGCCTATCACCCTTTTAACATAATTTAGTAAAACGTTATTGTACTGTGAATTTTAGCATAATTTTGGACCACCATGGTACATCATCGAGAAAAACACCAATATCCATCTATGGAAAAGCAGACATTTCCAAAATGCAGTATCAATAACTTTTGAAAATTAGAGATTTATGTGATTGACTAATGGCTGAAAAGCACAATTTTCTGAAAATGGCTCAGAATTTTTTTCTGAATGATCTAGGGGTCTGGATTCTGGGTTTAGTTTCACGATGCTGTGATTTTCCTAAATTCCTTTGTTTGCGCTGAAAAAGTCTGTTTTAACACTGATGTATTGGATGAACAAAATTATTGTAACCCTGGTCACATAGCTGTGATCCATTGTGCAGCCCACACCTGGAGCATGGTGGCCCGTACCCGGTCAGTCACCAAATCCTGCACACCAGACCAGCGAGCCACGGCGCACATATGGCGGATGCAGCCAAGGCAATGGTAGCATCTGTGTCAGAAAAACATTTTGACAAGAGGTTTATAAAGGAAGCAGAGAGCGCACACATCAGGACAGTGCACTTTGCTACGACATCCTCTACACCCCTGCACCAGTTATGCAATAAGAAACGTTTATTTTTATTTTTTTAAATGTCTGTCTTAATCGGTTGCATGGTTTTATACAAAATTAGCTTTACACACAACCTTATCAGAGTTAATATTTGATGACTACTAATTATTTTGTTATAGCCTATTTTATGTAGTCTTGATTTGGGCGGTCGTTTACTTTTATAATAGTTGTAAATCTAGTTCTCCGAGTACAGGGTTTTTGTTTATCATTTACAAAAACCCAACAATTCCTCAACAATTTTGTGTTGAAGATGACATAATGTGTGTCACACCATTGTACAATGCTCAAGACAAGGCAGCTTTATTTGCATAGCACATTTCAGCAACAGGGCAATTCAAAGTGCTTTACATAAAACATTAAAGATCAGTTAAAACGATAAAATAAAAAAAAATAATAAACAGGCAGGGCCATATTTCTTTACCATCTCATCCACCACGACAACTCAGGCAGTTCTATTCACTCTGACATGCTGGATACCACATAATGATGAATGGGTTGACAGAGCTGATTCAGTGTGCCAAGTAATATGTGGGGTTGCAAGGTGTTAAATGTGGAACTGAAATACAAACAATAGACTGGCATAGGCCTTGGGATTCTCCAGACTGTATGCAAATTGGTATACAGGAACACCCTGATCACATTCACAGTTACACATTCATACCTGGAAGCTGCCCAGTACAACCACAGTATGATCTGCCAGCCACTGAGCAGCTCCACTAGAGCAGTTGGGGTTAAGGGCCTTGCTCAAGGGTGGTAATGAGGGAGGTACAAGTGCTGCTCTTCTACTTTCCCCACCTAGATTTTATCCTGTCAGTCTGGGGATTGAACCGACACAATCTCGCTTCTAACCTTTAGGCCACCGCTGCCCCCTTCATTTCTCAGAGCGCAGCCTGCTCACCATAATTCTTTCCATGCATTTCATCACCACAGGAGTCAAAGCAGTCGGTCTGAAATTATTGTATTCTTTAGGACATGTCTTTTTGGCCACAGGCGTGATGACGGCCTTTTTTTCCACATTTCTGGTACAATGTTAGAGTATTCAGACCTGGAAGATGGGGCACCAGGCAGGTGTTAATTTGTCTGCACATATTTTAAATACAAAAGCAGGAATGCCATCTGGTCCAGTGGCATTGTTAACATTAGCATTTGTTAAAAAAAATAAAAAGCCTCCAAAATGCTGCTACATTTACATTTAGCAGAGAAGTCATGTGTGTCAAACCTTTTATAAAACAAGTTGAGTTTGTTTGCTGTGGATAGTTCATCTACAATTACCCCTGCTGTGTCCTGTGTTTGCTGTATGACTCACCTCTCTCTACACCTCTCTCTATGCTCACTCTGCAGGTGGATCGTTAGTGTAACATGGAACACCTGAGTGCTCCAGGTTACTTAAAGGCCCATACAGGTGTTTTCAGTTAATGTGGCTGATTGGACCTCCTCCCAGGACTATGTGGATGTGGTGAGACTGATTGAGTGGCATCCTCCTGAGTCCCATGTTAGTTCTGTTGCACCTGTTAGGGCAGGACAAATGACAGCTTAATCATTCTTATTGGTAGAAAGAATTTGTGTCCTAATAAGTCCCCGTCAAATTTCCGGCCCACATTCAACCTGAGCAGAGGCTAATCAGCCACAATAACTGAAAACATCTGTGTGGGTGTTCAGAGGCTCTAAGCCTGGCTGTAGTGCAGCTCTAATCTCTCTACAGCTGTTTCAGCACTCGGTTATGTTGCTCAGTAGTAGTAATAGTTTGGTAGTAATGTTTGGTGCTTAGAGTTTGGGAGATGAACCATGTTTTTACTTTGGAAAGACTGAGACAAGAGTATGAAACTAAAACGGTTGTGTTTAGGCACCAAACCGTGATCTGGTAAGTTAAGGCACAAAAACTACTTGGCTAAGGTTAGAAAAGAAGATCATGGCTTGGGTTAATCTTTTCATTGGGATAAATGTATGCTAAGTCACTATCCAGCGACCATCCGTGTGGAAAGTTTAACTCAGGCTTAGTGTCCACAGATATTACAAGAAAGTGTGTTTTTGTTGTCATTAATTACAATTCCTCATGGAGGAGACAGAAACTACACACTTTAGCTTTAATAAAGTACCTATGGTGTTTGGTTGTGAAATTCCCCTCACAGATTTATAACTCATTCTCAGTCTAAGTGTTTTCAACGGAAGAGAAAAGGTAAAAGTGATGGAAGTAGATTGTCATTGTTGCATTAACAGCTCAACTTTTGAACAGCCTTCAACATCTTGGGTTCACTTTCCCTTTCTCTGTGAAGTCTGATGGATTTTTGGAGTTTCACTGGCACCTTTTGTTCTGCAGCAAGTTTGACGTTTCCTTATGGAAATGGTGTTGTTTCCAAAGTTTGAAATCTGATGTTGCCTTGTTGCTTTTGTCAGCTCTGTTAAATAAAGCAAAGGGCTCCTTTTTATCTCTGAATCGCTTCACACATGAGAGCAAAAAAAGTCAAAAGGTGAAGAAGGGGAAAGCAGCGAAGGGAATTAAATTCCCACACAACTCAGGGACTGAACTCCCTACACCTATTCATACCATACTTCCAGCTGTTACTCTGTATGTGTTTACTGTTAGCACAACATGTATTTACAATTTCTGCACTATTTTTTATTTTTTTTTTTATTTACTTACCTGAACTTGTTTTGGTGGAACATGTGTACGTTTAAAGGTTGTTTTAGTCGTGCAACAGAAAACCCTGCAGAGATCTGAGGAGCAGTTAACCATAGTCCTCATAAATCCAACGGAGTTTAAATTTCAAACACAAAGAAAGCGGAAGGTATTGGACATCCGGCCGAAAAGAGTGACTTCCGGCGGAATTTCCCATGGCACCGGAGCAATCCCTGAATTTGAACGTCGTGGATATAGACTACTTTACGTAGCTTTTTGTACGAATGGAAACTACAACATAAAAAGAGTTGCTCTGCTGTATTCCGTTACCTCTGTCACAGTGCAGCATTTGTCCTGAACTAACAATTTTGTCATGTCTATTCTCCAGTGTAGCCATATATTACATTTTTCTCTTTATGATTTTACCTCCCCTCCTCATCCTCCCTCTCTTAATCTCTCGCCTTTTCTCTTTGATGCCATTAAAGGCAGCTCTGCTGAGGCTTGTAGCTCTCTCAATAGAAACACTGCCAAATCAGATGTACCCAGGGACTCTGGGAAGCTTCCTGTGATCTAGTGCTTTCAGATCAACCCTTTGCTGAGAAATGGTACAATACATGTGAGCCACACCCTGCATCCTCTACTGTAAGAGTAGTTTGATCACAGAATAAAGAGATTCCCTAGATGCCCTATTCTAACATTGATTTTGACTTTTCAAAATAAAATGATTCATTTCAGACACGTGGAGGAAGTGTGGGCCGTAGAGTTCACCTCAATCCAACATGCTCTTTGTTCATCTCTTCTTGCCTTGAGCTGCCGAAACTGAAGGTTGATCTTTGCCGCTTTATCAAAGACACAAACTGGGTGCTACAATTCAGCCTTTTTTTTTACCGAGAATGGCATTTGATAACTGCAAGCGCTGCCACCACCGTGTTAAAACATTACTGACCTTTACCAGTTGTCACTCAAGTGTTACAGAGTGACTCATCACTTACTGTGGCATAGTGGTGTCTGAGGCAGGCGCAGCAGCATGAATAACATAATGAAATTAAAGCAAACACATAGTCAGAGATCTAAGACAAACCATGATTACAGCAACACACAGCGCTGTTGGACTGCTCCATTGACACTCGCAGGGACAATTGAGATCTCAAAGCTACTCTTATAGTTTAGTCTTGCTTTGCCAGACCTTCCTCCACAGCGCTGCGGAGGAGGGTCTGGCTAGTCCACACAGCATTCCGGGATGGGACGTACGTGTGTACGTTCAAAAGTTGTTTTAGTCGTGCAACATAAAACTCAGATTGGACAGATAGTCTAGCTAGCTGTCTGGATTTACCCTGCAGAGATCTGAGGAGCAGTTAACCATAGTCCTCATAAATCCAGTTTAAAATTCCAACACAAAGAAAGCTGTAGGTGACGGTTGGTCATCTGGCCAAAAAGAGTGACATCTGGCAGAATTTCCGGCAGCAACCTAGCAATCTCGAGAGTGGAACGTCGTGGATATACGTAGACTACTTCTATAGAGACAGAGCGCATTTAAGTCCTGCCC
Source organism: Zingel zingel (assembly GCA_023566125.1). Classification (NCBI taxonomy): domain Eukaryota; kingdom Metazoa; phylum Chordata; class Actinopteri; order Perciformes; family Percidae; genus Zingel; species Zingel zingel. Next base: position 5,332,165 of record CM042324.1, on the reverse strand, counting down.
CGTCCGGAGAGGAAAACAACTCTTCGCTCTCCATTGACTTGTATTGTGTGTGAAGGATCCTCCTCGTCAATTCTAGCTAGCAAACACAACCCAGTCTCACGACAGTTCGTGATGGCATCACAAAAATAAATCTATTAGATTGTGATACCATCACTATATTTTGAAGATTTTCGTGAAGGATCACGTTTTTTAAACTAATGTATTTCAATGGGAAGGATATTTCGTGATCACAGCACGATTCTTTCTGCCAGTTGGGCTGCAGCAAGAGAAGCTGTATACAGCTTTGCTATTATTGGTATTTTTAGCCCAATAACTGCTGTTTTAATCAACAATTATTCACGAGATCTTTTCATAGTTTATATGTATTTCTTTTACTGTTATTATTTGTGTCTTATTGCCACGGAAGCTGGATTGCTTTGTTTATTGATATTTTTAAAACTTTAACGCTACATCTATCAGTATTTATTAGATGTTATCATGGTATGCATAATATACATAACATAACCAAATGCTTGCTGCAAATGTAACGTTGGACATAACGTTAGCTTAGTGTCAGGATCCCACAGTCTTCTCATTCTCCCTGCTGACGTCTATATCCACTTTTATCTTCATAAAAGCTCAGTTTTTAAGGTCGGCAGCTTATAAAAACTTAAGTCATAGGTCATTTACCCTGTTGGTAGTGAATATCACCACGCAGAAGTTTTCAGGCATTTTTCGGCTGTTTACTAGCTAGAATCGACGAGGAGGATCCTTTACGCAATACAAGTCAATGGTGAGTTAATTTCCCCTACGGTGGGCGTGGCTTTCAGAGTATGACGCGATGCGCTATGTCTCTATACTGAACAGACTTTGTAACAGGCAACAGTTATAAACAAGGCAACAGTTAAAATAAACATGACTGACAACTTAATTAAAACGTTACTATTCACCTTTTTTACTTTCAAATATTTCAAACCTGTCAGATTATCTAATGACTCATACTGTTTGCCCACCTTGGACCGTTTTTTTTCCCAGTAAGGAACATGAAATGGGTTATGGCTAGAAAACATCACGTTCTGGTTGTAATCAGATTGACCCTGTGGTAAAGAAAACCTTATAGACCCTTTGCACGTGACGTCACGCTCCACTCGCGCAAATTATGACCGCCATGACGGACAGCAAGCTAAACTCGTAGGTTCGTTTGTTTGTGTTCTCACATTCACAATCTGCAGAGTAATCCTCACCAACACAAGCATGTGTATGCGTTGCCTTTCTGTTTTAAATGAATGATAAAAGTATCCTCAACCAGCTAGCTAGCTACCGTGCTAACCAGCTGTTCCTGCTAACAGGTCCAACACGATGATGACCCACATAACTAACATTGGTTATTCACTGACCTAGCTACATATCCAAAAAAAGAAAACCGTTCCCTTGATCATTTAACTTAACACACATACAAAAAATATTGGTTAAATTAAAGATGACATGGCACGGAAAGTAGCTTCAAAAAGGTACAAAAAAGTTAATTGTGGGTCTGCGGCGCTCCTACCCAGAGGAACATTTGTGCGAGGCTTCTCACCACATTGTCTGACTCACTGAATAAAAATGTCCTGGACCAGCCAGGTAACATCTTCAAAAATGTCATATGTGCTAGTGACTAAATTATAAGATTAGGTAGACTTTGTGATTTGATATTAACACTAAATCAATGTTACATTCAGTTTTACACAGAGTATGTCAGACTTAAACATTTAGGAATCTCAGTGGTGTACTGAGGATTGTGAGGACATTGTCGTTTTCCTCTTAAAGTTACTTATTCTTACACAGTTATTAGCTGTTAGCAAATAGGCTACTCTCTGCCTTAGTCTGTATGTTCAAAATACTAACTGTGTAAAATGTGGCGATACATGTTTCATGGTGTTGTAAAGACATAATGGTGGAAAAAGTCGTCAGCTCCTTTACTTAAGTTAAAGTTGTCAGGGATCTGAGACAAGGGAATCCAAAAGCACAACTCACGAGGCAAAAGGGTAGAAGCTAAATTTATTTTACTTGATTGCAAAACTCCAGTCAGGCAAAAGTACAAAAAGGGTAAAGCTGAGGCAAAACCAAAAAATTATGAACGGGGTCAAAAACTATGCACAGATCAACAAACAGAACGTTGGAAAGCTAGGGCAAAAGCACTGAGACAATCTGGCAGAGGGCTAGAGGAAGTGTCTTGTTGATAAACTAGGGAGCTAATGAGTGCATGGGGAACAGCTGAGCGGGGAGGATGAATTAAGGTGGTGAAGTGAATTAAGTGATGGGAGGGCAGGCAGATGGAAGTGGCAGGGACTGAAATGACAGCAGAGTTAGACACAGGTATAATAAAGCAAACAGGAAGACTGCAAAATCAAAACCATGAGTTTACCAAAAGTACTAAATACCACACTGTAAAATACTCTTTTTCAAGTAAAAGTCCTGCATTGAAAATGTTCCTTAAGTAAAGGTATGTGAGTATCAACAGGAAAATGTACTTAAAATATTAAAGGTAAAAGTACTCAATGCAGAAAAATCCTTCCATTTTAGAAACTGGAAACGATCCAAACAGTTGTGTTTAATGGTCTAATCATTTCAGCTGAATTTGTAGAACGTTATATTTTTGGGTAGTTAAATTTATGATAAAAACATTTTTTGTGCAAAAATCTTAATTTGTAAAGTAACTAGTAAATAAAGCTGTCAGATTAATGTAGTAGAGTAAAAAAATGCAATATTTCCCTCTGAAATGTAGTGGAGTAGAAGTAGTAAGTGGCATGAAAAGAATAGACTCAAGTAAAGTACAAGTGCTTTAAATGTGTACTTAAAGCAACATTTTGTAAGAATTTCTCCCATCTAGCGGTGAAATTGTATATGACAACCAACTGAATATTACTTTCTAGCCCCTCCCATTCCGAGCGCGTTTTAACTCCTACGGTGGCCGGAACCGAAATTAGCTCTTAGTATCTCCGTTGTTTACACACAGCTGTTCTAGCCACTCCAATATTAACTTTGGTCTTGTTGCTTTGCCTGTTGCATTTTAATTCTCTTTTTCCCTCCCGGCTGGCATTCGTCACGGTGCCACTAAGTCTAAAAGCACGAAAAGCGGAGGTATGTCCCTCTTTGGCTAAGGTATTTTAAAGATGGAGGCACTACATGGCGGCCATCATTCGAGCGACTCACTCGTATGTATTCTGAATGATTCTAAATGGCAGATTCTACTTTACGAGAATACTTTGATTAGTTGGTGGAAGTAATTACACATGAATGAGCACAGATTTGTGAAAGAACAGCTTTTTTTTTGCTAAGAATCAACTAAAAAAATTACACAATGTAGGTTAAAGTACCGTACTTGGGTAGAGGTACTAAGTTACATTCCACCATAGCAGCACAGGGTGTATTGATTGATTTAAAGGTAATAATATAGGATAGCATACGACTGTACATTTTTGCTCCCACTAAACAACTTGTCTGTTTCGTAAAAATATACAGTACATCTAGGAAATGTATAGTATGGATTCTTTTTTAATTAAAACAGATTTAAGGTATTTTGACTGCAGTATTTTAAACGTAATAAAAATGAAATACACCAACATTTCCAAGAATTGCACCACCAAAGCCGCCTTTGTTCAAATTGTTGTCAGGTTGTCTAAGTGTTTTTATGACTGGCTGTGCCTGTATGCTGGCTCCTCTTCCTCTGCCCCCTCTGCGCCTCCCTCTGCCCCCCGCTGTGGGCTCTTATCACTGAAGTAGTGACACAATACCACCACGGTGGTGTAAATATTTGATAAAATGCAGGATTCTGGCAAAGATACTGATGGTCCGCTTTATATAGGTTTTACAGCACAACGGACACGCTGAGGACATTATCAAGAAAAGAAAAAAAATGACTGTGCCTGCATTTATTTAGCTGTACAAAACAATGTATGCACATGAGGCTATGCAATGCACTGAAGTTATTTACAGTGAAACTAATGAGGATACATGATTCAATTCAATTTTATTCATATTGTCAAATTAGGCATTAATCTCATCTTGAAGGACTTCCCAGTTCCTAAAATGCAGGAGGATCCTCTGTGGGCAGAGGATGAACGGTAATACACAGTGATGGAGGAACAGAAGACACTCAATGGTGGCTCTGTAATTATGTTTATTACTTTTTGCACTTTACATCCCACTCCATGTGTACTTGTCTTGATATTGTCTTATTTGTATATTATGTTATGTTCCTATATGTATATTGTTGTCTATATTGTACAGTGTGTGTCTATATTACTATTTGTATACTACATGTCTATTTGTTGAACGTATAGAGAGTTAACACCTACCGAAGTCAAATTCCTTGTCTATGTAAGTGTACTTGACCAATAAATCTGATTCTGATGATATGACTAACATGATAATCAAACATTTCCACTTTGTTTCTATCCATTATTCAGTCTGACATTGTGTTCATGTCAGCCTATTTCTTGTGGGGAGGGTTATTGTGTTTGGTTTTGATCAGTAGTGACTGTTTTTTCTCTCCTGCAGATGTCATTTGCTGTTGACACGGAAGCTGGAATAGCATTTGCAAAAAACCTTTTTTCTTCTGAACACTTATGATTTAAGAGTACACTGATCCCATTCACGCTCATCCCATTTTTGTGGCCATTTTTCTGCTTTTTTTCCCATGTATGTAGCTAGGTAGCATGCTAGCTTTGTAGAAAGATAATGTACCCATTCATAATCCCGCCTTCTACGCCATGATTGGTCAAGCGTTGTTCCAACCGGCGGAAATGGCATCAATGGACACAACAACAGACTGGAAATACTTATTTATACAAATTGCTGTCAGTACCAATAAAGTACGGAGGTTTAAATAGCCAGCCCTGGTATTTTAATGCTGATCTTTTTAAAGATGCTAAAATTTTGTCAAAATAATTACTTAAAAGTTAAGAGGATTTTACAGCCTTGGCAGAGCTATGAACCATTGAGTTAGTTTCTATCTATTCTGTTCCTTCTCTCCTCCTTTAGGCAGTATGCTTTATCACTTGTTGTGGAGTTGATATTAGGGAGGCTCCATTTCTCTGTTTTGCTTTGATATTTTTGCACTTAAATGAACCTTGAAAACATGAAACGCCCTCCAGCAGACAAGGAGACAAGGACAACAGCTGAACTTGGCTCAGAAGGATGTGGCGGATGCTTTCTGCTTCCTGCTAACCAGATAAACAAGACATTTGCATTGTCTACACCAACAGAAGTTTTATTTCTTTCATCGCCGTTGGAGTTGGACAGTAGAGCCATTCATAGTTCTCAACAGCACAACTTGGAAATACTCAGAAATGTGTTATTCTTACCTTCTTTCGACCCTCTGGATGAATGAGTTTCATGTTTCCTTCAGTGTATTCATCCATCTGGCTGGTTTAATATTTCCCCAGAGTTGTTATCTATCTCTATGTCACGGAAAGTTAACAAAAACACAATATGTAGTATGTAGTTTAATCCAAGTACGGCTTTTGGAAAAAAAAAATGATTGGGCGTCTCTGTACTCCAACACATTGGATGTGAAATGTGTTTGTGTTCACAACCCTAATGGCTGGACAGCGTTGCCATTTTTGCACAGTTCCCTAAGGGTTAGGTTTTTTTTTGTCAAACAGCTTACTATAGACCTTTTTCACGGCAGACATGTTGACATGTCATAGTAGGAAAAGCACAGGTGTATTCAAACCCATTAATGATGGCTGCCTTCCACTTAGGAGAGGCCCTGGTATTGTGCATGCTGACTCACTGAAATAGCTTAATGGGACACTTGATGGAATTGAGCCATCGTTAAGGTTATCAATTTCAGCTGTGCTTTTCCTACTATGACAAGTCAAAATGTCTGCTGTGGAAAAGGTCCATTCAACCGTTTCAATTATGTCCCTAACATTGGAGAACTATGGATAAAATGGGCAACAATTCATACACTGTTCATCATAGATAGATAAATAGATAGATAGATTTTTATTTTTAACGGTGTTGCAGCAGTAAAATATCAGACACACAGCACACGTTCAGAGTATACATTAAATAATAGGAACAATATGCATGAAATAATAATACTACACAAGCAATATTTAAAACATATACAATTTGGAAATAAAATGTACAACTGTTTCAATAGGGATGATAAGATGTAGATAAACCTGTTGTGCAAGGTGCATTCAGTGCAGTTGTGATGTATATGAGTCTTATCGCACGCTCAGTGATGAAGTGTTAAAAAGTTTAATTGCCTGTGGTAGGAATGATTTCCTGTAGCGGTCCGTGCGACATCGAAGCTGTCGGAGCCTCTTAGAGAAGGTGCTCCTCTTTTGGACTAGTGGGGGGTGGAGAGGGTGGTCGGGGTTATCCATGATAGATAACAGTTTGTTCAGTGACCTCCTCTCCACCACACCTTCAAATGTCTCCTGTTTGCAACCAATAATAGATGCAAAGACTTTAAAATTAAAGCTGAATGTTAATGTTAATTACGTTTCAATTTAGGTTCTAATCTGCGCCATGAAATTAACAACTTCTTCTCTGGGGACTAGCAACGTTAAACGTCACAATCGCACTCCTGCTCACTCTCTGACAGATTAGATAGAGACTCAGCCAAAGGCAGGAGTCTGGCACAACCTCCTCCAATTGGCTAACACTACATTTCTGTTAACCCTTTCCTTGACGGGATTACAGGTGCATAGCATCGGCGACAGCGACACAGGATATTAAACCTTTTTCAAGCACTTTGAAATTGTAATTGTTTACTAACTGACAAGTTAGCAAACTCTAACTTGAAGGTGCTGTAGGTACGATTGTGGAGATCCAGGACTTAGCCAAAGAATTTTAACTTCTCACTCCCTCCCCTCTTTCCGCTAAAGCCCTAAACGGTCTCCTAAGCCCCTCCCCCAACAAGGGAGAATGAATGCTTGTGCATGAGCAGTGATTGACATGCAGTTAGACACCCCCCCTGGCCCTGATTGGTGCATCTGAACAGGGAGCGGTGGATTTTTGCAAATCGCACTACAGGCTGTAGGTGGTGCCAGAGGAGCAGATTCTTTTTTTAATGACCTGCTTCATGTAGTTCTACTGGAACATAGGGACAGTTTCAGCAAATATGACAGAAAGTTAGTTTTATAAGTCTTACCTACTGCACCTTTTAAAGCACTAAAAAAAATATGTTTTTGTTTTTTACTTAAATGTTTTTGTTTTTTTATTATTATAATTTTTAGGGGGGCTGAGATGAAATTTAGGGGGGCTTGAGCCCCTCTAAAAAGGGTCTAAAATCGCGAATGGTTTATACCTGGGATGGAGTCCATCAGTCCATTTTCTCTCACATTACCAGATCTATCTTATGGTTGTATATGTTTCTATTTGTATTTAGTATTTAGTATTTAGGTTTTTTTGTATTTTAGTATTACATTTTATTGTGAAGCACACTGTGATTTTAATCTATGAAATGTGCTATACAAATAAACTTCACTTACTTACTTACTTACTATCTCCACAGCCCTGTGGTCCCAAAATGTCCCAGTTAGAGAGTAAATGCCGTAAACGTATTATCTGTACATTTTTACAATCTTTCCCCGAGAGAGCCAACTGCAACGTTAGCTTACTAGCCTGGAGGTTATGGTTGTTGCTACCGAAGGGACCAGAGAATAGAACCGCAACACAAAGAAAGCGGAAGATGAGGGACATCCAGCTGAACTTACAGCGGCGCCAGAACTTACCGATAAATGAACCATCGTTGATGCAGACTAGTTTAATTCAGAAAGTCGGACCCTCGCGGGAAGAAAAAAAGCATGAGGTCGACATAAAAGTGGAGGAGTTTCTGGAGTTTCATCCTTCTGCCATTGCAGTAGCAGTTTCTCATTTCTCCAGTTTATGTGCGTGCGCATGACTCAGAGTTGCCGTGGAGATAGGCACATTCTCTCGTCAAGTGTGCCTATGCAATGTTTGTAAATGAGGCGCCCGGTTTGTTTCTGGAGGCTGTGTTACCTTCAGTTACCGCCGGCGTGGCCATGTCTGTGCTACAGCTGCCTGTTAGCACTGTTTGGGACTGTAAGCCCATTGTACACTATTGTTTCAAATATTACTGAATGTTGTAGCATTTATCTCAATTTGAACTAAGGTGCCAAACAAAGAAAGAATTGCCACAGACCAAAAGTATATGCACAGGGGTCTGCATACTTTGTGTATTTTTAGGAAGGCAAAAAAACAAACACAGGATTGGCATTAACTGCAAAACTCTGCAGATTATAATGGGACAAAGATAAAGTAGACATGGCAGCGAAGGCAGGAAACCATTCATAGAACAAGTCACATCAAAATGTAATCCCACCTGGAGAGACTTTAATCTGCAGAATGGCTGATCTTCCTGCCGTTCCACTTGTTTTCTCCATTCGGGTACGTCATTTAGTGCTTTAAAGCCTTTTCCCTTTATCTTAAGCTGTTTATCCACTTGTTTAATTTTTGTCTTTTTGTGTCATTTTAATACCCTGGGAGCTGTAGTGGCTTTTTTTTTTTCATTATAACATTGAGGCATTATGTGGATGATTTCCCTCTCTGTCTTTCTCAAGTGCACGCACACACAGACACACACACAGACACACTCAGACACGCATACACACACACACACACACACACACACACACACACACACACACACACACACAGTCTTTCAAGGTTTCCTCGCTCTCCCTCAATTTCTTTTTTCGCTCATTCTCAATGTCTAAATCCAGCTTTCTAAGTTACAATAGAGCTGTTTAAAGCCTCTGAAATGCTGCAGGCCTTGAAACTGTCCATAGAAAAGTGGGCAACAGATGGACAGTGAGAGAGGACGAGCCAGAGAGACCTTAGGAGAGAGAAGCGAGAGTCAGTCCGAGGTTGGTCTGAAAGCTTCAAAGTGCCTTTAGCGGCGTTGGATTAAGGTCACAGCGCAGTTTCATAATGACAACACATAGCACAATGTCAGTTATTATCACAGTCACTCACTGTTACACACACTCGTACACACACTTACCTTCACAATTACTGTTGTGCGGTTGGACTGGGCAGCTCCCACCAATCATACTGAATGGCAGTGGTGTGGACGGTCTGGTTTGAGGTGGGTGCAGGGGGGTCTAAACATTCCGATTGTTTGAGTATTCCACAAGCAGCGCTCCCAAAAGAGTGAAAAGAAATCCCTGCTAATCCCTGAATCCCCACCAGTTTAACTGAATGAATCAATTTCCCTCTTATTGTGTCACACTCTGTGTGTGTGTGTGTGTGTGTGTGTGTGTGTGTGTGTGTGTGTGTGTGTGTGTGTGTGTGTTTGCACTCGGTCTCAGGTCACCAGTCTTGAGCGTGTTGCAATGAAGCTTTCTGCCACGGGTGTCAAAGCATGGACAATGACAGCTACGGAGCATGCTCAGTGGCCTTTTGACTGACAGCCAGGATAAATGGGCTGTGTGTCTGCGTGGGTGAGAGGCATGGACTTTTGATTACCAACACACATTTAAAACGGGTTTGTTACTCTCTATGGCAGACAGACGCCACATATAGGGGTTCAACCTACAGCTTCTATTGTTGTTATGAAGTTTTATGAGAGGTCTCAGTTTCTTTCGCTGTACATGAGCAGTAGTTTTGCTCTACTTTACATAATTGTCTCATATTTAGAAAGATTTCAACAACAAAAAATAGTTTAAATACAGTTGGGGTTAATGGCCAAGAAACAAGTGATTGCATGTGAATGTAATTACATGGGGTGTGAATCCAAGTATCATGGTGCGTTCCATTTGAACTCGGAAGTCAGAATTTCGGAGTTCCAAGTCGGAAATTTCAACTGGAACGCCCATTGGATTTCCGACCTCAAAATCCAAGATGGCTGCTCCGTGCATCAACAGTAGGGAAATCTGTAGTAATATACAGTTAATTAGCTCTTCTGTCTTATTTGTGTCTCATTAAATCAGTGGTACACACAGCACAGTCTAACCTATATGTGTGGACATTGTTACACTGTTTGTATGCACAAAAAAACTGTGTAATGGGTTATCAACTAGTATTGCTAGCAATGGTTAACCTGGATAGAGCAAGCCCCACTGTGAAATAAGGGTTGTTCCGACTTGTTTTACTAATATACTATACAACTATACAATCCACTCTATTTAGATGAGATTATACTGGGTGGATAGCAGCAGCCTGCAGGGTACAGGCTGGCAGGGTCGGAGGTACAGGAGAGCCACCATTTCAAAAAATACAGAACACAGATGTTGCCAGGCAGCAGCCGCTTCTGCCTGAAAGCACCTTTATGCATAAATCAATTGGTGTATCTTGCGATTAGTCAACATACCAGGAGTCATGTTCCTTACAAGCAAGTGTGCATCACATTTTCTTACCACTGTTGGGGACAACACATTCTCACTCCCATCACGTCAAAAAGCAATGCTTGGTCAGGTGCCTTTGGCGTTTGTTACTGACGCAAAAAGTCTCCTTTAGCGTCATATTTAGACAGACTTGGTTGGGACTCTTGGCGTCAAGAACTGGACAGTTAGGTTTAGGAAAAGATCATGGGTGGGGTAACAAAATGTACGTTTCAGTGACACGCGGGACAAGAACGGGACACGAACCCCGGTCTCCTGGGTTAAAGTCCTGTGTTGTTTGACCCATCCACCACCCTTACCATCCTTACGTGGATTTGGGGTCTTTTATACAACTCGCCGTTGTCGCTCTTAATACTAAGTCATCTTACAGCGCCGCAGTTGAGCTGCTGCTCTGCCCGGTGTGTTCCATACGGACACTAAAGGGTGATTTTTGCCTCAATATCTGACGCAGAGAGCCACTGATCAAGTGTCAGTATTTTACGAGTTGGGAGTGAGAACGTGCTGTCGGGTTACAATTGCTATGGTAAACAGTTTTTTGTATCAGGAGCTTTTGGAAATAATTTACATTTAATGTGTTGGACGTTGATCTTAAAGCTATAGCGCGTATTTTCTGTCAACCCCATGAGGAATTCTAAGTAATGACAACACCACTGTCCACGTGACGCAAGCATTCGATGATCGTGCACCACCCCCACCCCTCCCCCACCAGTTGCTAGTAACTCAAGGAGGAAACGGTGGATTAAAACACATGATGGACTCTTCAGAAGAGGTAAGTATCTTGTAGCTTTTATGTCCTCTTCATCTCCAAAGCTGACTGTTACTGTTGCTCTTTCTCGGCGATGACGTAAAAAACGCATCACTCAAGCTTCTGCGTGCAAAAGTCGCCGGACAGCACTCTTTTCTAAACATAGCCATACTGAGAAATACAGAGAGAGTTTCGTGGAACTGATGGGATTAATAAGCTTTGTATCAACACATTTGGCAATTGCTTGAATGTAACAGACGTTGGTTAATATGAAATAGCTGCGCACTATAGCTTGAATGGCTAGTGACATTTACTAGTACTTAACATTAAAGGCAAAAAGAACAAAGTGAAACATGTTCTACTTTGGTATAAACTAGCTCTTTATTACTCTAATGCCACACAGATAAATTACAATATACATGTATGGCTTTATTGCACATGCAATTTTAAACCATACGTTGTGATCAAAAAAATACTCTGAAAGATTACACATTGATAGAATACCTTTTTAAATTAAGCAGTATGAGCAGTTTTGACTTCTTTGTGGAGTTGTTTTCCAGGTTGATAATTTTTGACCGGTGCTTGCAATGAATCAACAGCATTAAAACCTGCAAGATAACACACAACATCTATGTAAATCACTGTGTTTTAAAAGGTGTAAAATGTTTGGCACCTTAACACTTAGTGAAACTACATGCATATTTTATGTTTAAATCCCTTACTCGACACCTGAGTCATAGCCTGTTAGCTTATTAAAAACCAATTCTCCTCATCCAGGCTGCATGGGGCTTCTTCTCTTTCATTTCCTCTTCTCGTGGTTCTGTACTCGAACACCTGCTGCTCCAGAAAGGACCCCACTCAAGTGTTAAGAGGCCTATTTGTGAGTCCACTTGAACCAATCTGAAAGCAGCATTGAAGTTTCTGAATGTGGTGTCGCATTTGGACTCATGAGGGATCCTCATATACGACAAATTAATAGCACTCAATTGGCTACCCTTTGTGTATGTTAGAACTCGGCATTCACATGATGCTCATAGCCACGTTTCTCTTTAGTTACTGATTGATTCTGTAGCCAAAGTTTGATCAGCAACATTTGCTGCCACATGTCTTCTCATCATTACTCAGTTTGCTACGTGTAATAAAGAGCAATTGATGCCACTTTAGGTCAAATCGGGGCAATTTGTCATTGATTAGCAGCTGACACTGGAAGCTCTTTCTGTCCAACCCAAGTGCCTGAACTGACTGAGAGACTGCAGGAATCAATAGCACACATATGGCTGCAGTGAGACATGATCCTCTGTTCTATAGCAGTGGTGTAACTGGAGAAGGTGAGACAGATGGACACTTCAGGGACTGACTGTCCACAGGTGAGGCAGATGCTGCTCAACCGGAAAACATTTAGACGCTTACGTGCTTTAAAAAAATATATATATTAAGAAAAAGAAAAGAGAGATGTTTCTCTTCTAAACACCCACGTCTCTGATTGTAAGAGATTTGATGGAAGACAGTAGAGCTGTAACAAATCCAAATGTTGCTGTACAATTGTCTAATGCGATTAACAATATATAATGTATTACATTTTTAAACAAATTAAAGTTTTTAATGAATTCCATTTTTATTAGCATAATAAAAAGGCATTTTTGTCATTTGAGAGAGCTAGAAGGGATGGGAGAGACATGAAACCTGAAAAGACACAAGGTGGGAAAAATAAATACTGGAGAGGCAACAACGTTCATCATTAGGTGTGTGTGTGTGTGTGTGTGTGTGTGTGTGTGTGTGTGTGTGTGTGTGTGTGTGTGTGTGTGTGTGTGTGTGTGTGTGTGTGTGTGTGTGTGAATGCTGCAGTGTTTCCATATTACAGTGTTCAAAGGTTTGTGTATGCTTCAAGCATTTGTAAGCTGTGTGTGTGTGTGTGTGTGTGTGTGTGTGTGTGTGTGTGTGTGTGTGTGATTGGAGAAACAGCTACTCTTTTTGCATCATGGTGACTACCATCTGTTCCTCCAGATGTTTTACCTGGTAGTTGCAGAATATGTGAACACGGTTACTGATGGCACACCTGGCTCGTCTCATCCTCATGAAAACTACTACGTTAGGTCTTTGAATTGTTCCATGCATAAAGCTCAGGTTATTTCTGCACTTTGCTTGGTATCTGCTGGAAGTGTACAGAATATTGTCTCAATTGTATATACAATTACAACTAATTACAAATCTCTTATACATTTACCTTATTGCTAAACACACAAAAAAAAAAACCTAACAATAAAATAGGTAGCTACACAATGCACACAATTTGAATTGTTTCACTTGGTCCTGGCCAAATGAACTGAACTATAGGTGTTACAAAGCACCCTAATGGTACCCAAATTGTGTCATCCATAACAGCAACAAACATTCACAAGGCAGCTTGAACTGTTTTAGTCTTTTAGTTTGTTTACTCTGAAGCTAGAAGAGAATGCACAGAATTGAAAAGCGTTTCATACTGTGTCTAAACTGTAATCTGGACAGCACATTATGACTCATTTATAGATTGGAGAATGTCAGTCATCCAGATGGTGCTGCGATGAGTCAGGGAACAGAACTTCCATCTCCTGCCTCCTGATCCATAAAGACAATGTTCATTCTTGATGAAAAACATGTTTCTTTTTTTCATATCTCCAATGTCTTGACGTTAAGATGTCAAGACCTCTTCAAAAGGGAAATTATGCAATTCTACTTTGTCACATATGATAAGACTATTATAAACAGTGAGTGCCTGAGTTTACATTGTTGTAAGCCTATTCATTTACACATCCAAACAGTGTCAGCTGTTGTTCCTGCATTTGGCAGCTGTAACTGTGTTGCTTTTTGCCTGGATTAGTGTAGTAACTTCTCCGTATTTGTCTAATATTATATTATTATTATTATTATTTTATTTTTATTATTATTATTATTATATTATTTGCTCTTCGCTCTGATGCCAGTAGACTTGGTCATATGCTCACTCGCTATGTGAAAGCACTCATGGCTAGATTGGAAAAACCCTGGGTTTATCTACCGAGTTGGTAACCACGGTCGTGTGACTGCTTACTGTGATCGCGGATGTTAGGGTTAGTGAAGCCAGATAACCAAACGATATCCTGGGTATGTTGAACAAGATATCCTGGGTATGTTGGACTTGCGTTGTTGTCAGCCCTCTGGTCTGGAGCAGGCTAGAAGCACAGAATGAATATCTCCCCAGTCATTTATGTGCCACTGCTTTTATGAAACTAAGTCACGGCTAAATTCAGCCAGGATGATTGGGAAATACCGGCTTCATCCACTCTCTAGGTTTTGTGAAATAGCCCTCTGGCCAGCGGACCTGCCTTTAGGTCTACAGAAGTAGTATAGACCTTCAGAAAGGGTGAAAAGTAAAGTAAGATGCTTGGAGATGGGTCCTAGCGCCGGAGGTGGGCTTGAGCGTGGACCTCTGCGTCGCTATATCGGTGGGAAATTACCACTAGGGGTCACTAAGTCTATAGCGACGACTTCCACTTCTGGGATTGCTCCAGTTCCGCCGGAAATTCCGCTGGATGTCACACTTTTTAGGCTGGATGTCCGTTACCTTCTGCTTTCTCTGTATTGGCATATTAAACTCCGGTGGATTTCTGAGGACTATGGTTAACTGCTCCTCAGATCTCTGAAGGGTAAATCCAGACAGCTAGCTAGACTATCTGTCCAATCTGAGTTTTGAACGTACACATGTTCCACCAAAACAAGTTCCTTCCTGAGGCTATTTTGCAGAGGCACCGTCACTGTGTCCGGGGCTTAGCGCCGCCCAAGACGATTGTGATTGGTTTAAAGAAATGCCAATAAACCAAAGAATGTTTTTCTCTCATCCCGGAATGCTGTGTGGACTAGCCAGACCCTCCTCCGCAGCACTGTGGAGGAAGGTCTGGCTACGCGAGACTATACGCTACAAGGAAGTTTACGTTTTTAGAAGACCTACAGAAAGGTGGAAAAATACCGCTAGGGTTCTCTCAATCAAAGCAAAAGATGCTGTCATGAAGTACTCACCGACTTTCAGAGGGCAGCATAAAGTACGTTGTGGCCTTCATGTTTATGTCAGTGTGCTGTTTGGGATGTCTTGGTAATTGTTCTTTTACGCATTGCAGGTCGAACAGACAGCCGGACGGACTGACCACCGCCGAACGGACACAGATTCCTTCCTTTACAGATAGATAGATGGTCTAGACCTGCTCTATATGAATAGTGCGCGATACAAATAAAATGTATTTGACTTGATATATAAACAGCATTTTAAAAATTTGCCATCTCAACCTTTATCTTTATATTATACAATATTTTCCTTCAAAACCATTTGCCTTTCATTGTTTGTCAGGAAATCATATAAAACAATGCCTCCTATTTTTTCCAGTTCTTCCACATCGATTCCATATCCTATCAAATCAATAAAACAGAGTATGACCCTGGTGCTAAAGACAGGCCAGAGGCCAGGAAGAAACTCTCAGGATCATCAAGACTACTGAATAATTATATACCACTGATTAAATGAACTGCCTTTTTTTCCTGATGCATGCTGGGATGTGTGCCAGACCCCTGGGACCCTGAAGAGGATAAGTAGTGTTGAAAACGGTTGGATGATTGAATTAATATGTTCGAATGAAGCAAATTAAATTAGCAATTAAGTAGGATGCAGTATGCCGAACAGCAATCAGAACACTGAGAGATATGCATGTGAAAGATACAATCTGATAAAGTCTGTTAGGATGGCTGAGTTTCATTCACATTCAAGATAATGAATTGCCTTTTTGAAAATCATTTCTTTTTTCATCAACCTTGAAAACATAATTGAGTCCTTGAGGCGATGAACCAGAAGTCTGTCTGTTGTTTTTGGGCCAGGGCTGTTTACCACTTTCATCTCTGAGTGGGTGTTCCGTACTTTAATATTTTTATAACAGTGGTGTACACATTGGGGCTATTCATAACATTTTCATTCTTTTTTTCCCTTTAAAATGTGGAAACTGCATTTCCTTTCAGTGCTGCTCAATTCTATTGAAATATTCAACTAAATGAATGAAACACACAACATCACTGAGAAATCCTGCTCCCGGGGTGAGCCAATCATGGAAAACCAACATTGAAAATTACAGTTTTTGTTCTCACAAAGAAGAAAGAGTACATTTTGAGGAAGTTATTCCTATTGCAAAATGTCTAAGCATTTATATTCATATCTGAATTTAATTTTTTCAAAAAAAAGGGAAAACATCTTTACCAGATGCCTGGTCTTGCATTGCCAGATCTATCTATCTATTTAAAGCAAAGGAGCTGTGATCGCACCCTGAGCTAGTTCCTACACTAATTGTCCAGGATCCTCACCCTTAGGGTCGCTATTGATGAGCCTAGCCACGCCGCAAATGAAACTCTTTTTGGACACTTCAGTGTTCTTATTTTCTCCCTCATTGCCCACCTAAAACTCACAGGTACTTCACACATGGCTGCAAACCATCCCACTAAGCACAGCACCATCTGCCCATGGATGAGCTCCAATTTTGAAGTCACCATATTGGACACTCTCTGGCTACACCTTAAGAATCTGTCCATGAAAAAGCATAAATGCAATTGGTAGTAAGGCTTGGATTTATAAATAGTAGGTACATGTATAAAATATCAATGCATTCTCATGAATGAGTTCGTACAATATCGTATGAAAAGTTACAAATGGCAAATCGTATGATATCCTACGAAATTAGGCGACCGTAGGACGGTCAAGTGACGCAGGCTACAGAGCTCCGTGAGCTGAGTTGAGTTGAGTTGAGTTTAGCCGACAACAGGTGACTGTGAGCCGGGTACAGTGAACCGCGACATGACGGTCCTTTCAGGGGCCGTGGCATTTGAGTTTAGCCGAGACAAAAGTGGGCATCATGCGGCAAGGACAGTTAAAGCTTTAGTGCGTAACATTTTGATATTAATGAACGTCCGTTACATTTAAGCCATTGCCAAATGAGTTGCTACAAAGTTAATTAAGACTATCAGCTCCACGCATTTCTCTCTGTGTTTCTCAGTATGGCTATGTTCAGAAGATTGTGGCATCTGGCGACTTTCCCACGCAGAAACTGGGAATCCAGTGAAGATAATGACCTCTTCTGAAAAGTCCATCATGTTTTTTTAATCCTCCGTGTCCTCCGTGGCTACTAGCAACTGTGTGGAAGAGGGGTGGGGGGTGGTGCGCGATAACGGAAGGTTTGTATCATGTGGCGTGCCCACAGTTTTGTTGTCATTACTTAGAATTCCTCATGGGGGCGATAGGAACTACGCACCATAGCTTTAAGTTTAGGCACCAAAACAATGTTGAATTTAGGATAAAGATTTTTAGAAGGTTTGGATTAAAACACTCCCGAGGAACGAACACGCGTTTCCTGGGTGAAAGTCTTTGTGTGTTCTCCCCGGGTCGCAAACTCTGCTCCCTTGGCTTGAAAGCGCTGTGTTTTGTGACCCACCCATTCATCCCGACCTCCTCCCTATGTGGTCCACAGTGTTCTGATACAGCAGCAGTCAATACAGCAATAAATACGTGGAATACATACAAATTACAGTACATTACTTTTTGTAGCTACATGTACAAATGGTTTATGAGAACAGCCTGGACATATAAATAGAACTCTTCTGATACAGCTTGCAAGGCTGCACATTTGGATTACTACATTATTACATTTATTTCAAGGTTGTTTTTTTTAACAAATACCATCTATTCACTTAGATACAGTTTGTTGTTAATTTGCTTAGTTTCTATGTCGTAAGTCTCATATTTATTAATCAGAAATACTTTTGAAAACTTGCAAGGGATCGATGCAGAGGCTGCAGTTCTTTCCCTGCCTATTTAAAATTTCATCTGAATGCTGCTTTGACCTCATTAACATTGTACCGAAGTTACAGTATGAGCACTGAGTCACAATCCTCTGTGTCACTGTCAGAATAATGATGGAGCTGCTAGCAGCAGAGATGAAATGAGTATGGATTTATATCAGCTAATAAACACAGGCAGGATAATAGTATTGATTTATGGCTGGCTTAATGACACAATGGAACAGGGCCTGCAGGCTTGTGGAGAATTTGGCAGTGACCTGTGTTTGTTGCTGTGTTACAATAATTTGATGTGTTTTCTTGCTGTCAGACAGCCAGTAATACACTAAGCTGAAGACAACTGATTGACGGCTGAAACTGATAAACTACCATTGTCTCGAAAGAAAGAAAAGAGGCGGAGAAAGTGTGTGTGTGTGTGTGTGTGTGTGTGTGTGTGTGTGTGTGTGTGTGTGTGTGTGTGTGTGTGTGTGGTGTTTGCGGGTGTGTTCTCCAGTGTTACAAAAGAAGTTCATTACCTCATAATCCACTTTGTGTGTGTGTGTCTGTGTGTAAGATTATTTTTGTGTCACTGCTATTGTGGACATGCAGGAGCTCTAAGACATCAATAGAGCTAGTCAATAGACCTAACCCGTCAATAGAATGACTTAACCAGAATGGCTTAGTGAATAGTTATGTAAGACTGTTTGTGTGCCTGTATGCATGTGCTCGTGTATTTGTGTGTGAACTTTATGCTGTGTGTATGTGTCCTTTTTTTCAATCAGCCAAAACTAGAGCAACTCTCCCCTCCATCCCAGTCAAAAGCAGCGGGGTAGCATGTTATATAAAACTGCAGCAGAGCGCTGTAATTCAAAGCGATGGTGATATACTTATGTTTTAAATATCACTGTTGGGGAGAAACCTAGTATCTCCATTTCAACATTTCAATTATTTTTTTTCATGAGTCACTCTTTACTTCTGTCTGTGGGTTTTACAAATATTTAAACAGTAACGAGGTGATTTTGTCTGATTTTATTTGAGAAAAATGCCTCAATAAAATGTTTTCTAATTGGCCTTTTTCAATTTCCTGAAGAACATTGGTTTTGGACATGCAAGGTTTTCCCCCGACAGCAACGATATGCTGCACATTTGACTAAGAAGTCTTCAAACTACACTACTGGACTCCTTACAACTATATTCACAGGGAAAACAACTTATATGTACAAGCCTTAGTACATTTTGTTAAAGGCTCCACTGGGCAAGAAACGTGAACAGTCTCAGTCAAATAGGTTGGGGGAAAACAAGCTAACAGTTTAGCCACTTTAGCGACCACATTATCTGGAGAAAATGTTTAGTAACTTAGAGTGAGCACACTTGTATTGTCTGTAACAATCCTTGCACAGGAAAACTGAAAAACCGAAAATGTTTACAACGTACAGTTGGGTAACCATGGTTTTCTCTTTAAATATGTGGGGCTAACCCCTTGTTTTCAATCATTTTACAATGTTCCCAGATCTTAAAAATGATTGTCTTGAGTCAGTGTTATTATTGGATAGAAATTAATTTGACAGATAAAATGGTCAAAACTATAAAATTAAGATCACTCAAGCGCAAAGCACTCTAAGGTAAGACGTGATTGATGTGATTGTACTGTACAGCTTTTGAGAAAATGAAAGATAAAGTCACCTGAAATTACATTGTTACACATGGGCAATTTCTCGCAAGCATATTGGTATGGGCATTGCGAGTGTGAACATCCTTCAGGCTGGCTTACAGTAAGTGACCCCAAGGCCCAAGTAGATTGCTTTGGATTGGATTCAGATCTGTTAAACCATTTGGCAGGTGTCTTAGCTCATACTGCAGCCAGCACTGGAGACAAACCAGGTAGCACCATATAGCCTACAATATTACCTTCTGCAGACTGAGAGTTTGCTGTCATTGGGAATTGTAATCGGCCAAATCTAGATGTTGATTAACTTCCTTCAAACAATTCAGTGGTTTAACCCACTTAGCACATCCTGCAGCTGGGTTACAGTAAAAGTTGCAGCACCTTCTTCGATCATCTTTCAGAGTTTTGTGAATTGGTTGTTGGTGTGTTGCCTGGGAACCAGATTAATTTGCGAGCTTGTGTCTTATTTGCTCTGGCAGATGCGTCTGGTCCCCCTTCTCTTTGGACAGATTTCCACTGGCCAACTGTTGTGTTTTGGACGATGACTGTGGCGGAGTCATCGTCTGGACTTAGAGGCTGGTTAAGTAACCAGGACTTAGAGGAGTGCTGTTGAGGCATATACGAAAAACAACCAAGATGGCTGCAGCTTTCTGTTGAAACCGCTATGAGTGAGTATTGAACGAACTCAGCAGTATATTTAAATTTCAAGAAAATATACCGTCAGGAAGAAAGATGTTTGCCATACTGTCGACAAGATTTGACAAAAGTTTAATATATCAACTCATCTTTGCACGCTGTAGTCTGTTTACCTTTTTTTTTTCGTGGCTCAGGCGTTATTTTTTTCGCACCCTCTTTGCGCCAAGTCCCGCCCTAATGTGCTTTGATTGGCCATGTATAACCGGTTAATAACACCCCTTGGAAATACAAAACTGAGAGATTCCAGACTGATTTGGTCTGGCCATTCAGGCTTGTTGCTTTGGCATATAATCATGTAATCCAAACTGCCACCTGATTTCAACTATGGATGCATATCAAAACATGTAATTGCTAAAAAGGCTTTGCCAGAATTTGCATGAACTTGTTTTTATAAATCATTTCAGGTTAGGGGAGTAATTGAGAACAACATAATCACTATTTAGTTGTAGTATTAATTTACTTTATGCTTGACCTAACATAAACCCTGAGCCCAAATCGTAATCCTAAACTATTTTCTTAATCAGAAATCGGGGCTGTCTATCATGTCTTCATGCTGAGGGTTGAAAGCTCAAACTGGTTTTCAAAAGAAGTATGAGATCACACACATTCAGACATCCTCTGTTCTCTCAATCGCTTCTATCTAAAGCCTGGAGTTCATTTGTGTCTATATCCAGAAACTAGAGGGATTTGTAGCAGCCAGGGAGTAACAGCCATTTGCATCGGTCTCTGGCTGTTAGCAGAATACAGGGAAGCAGTGGGAGTCTTTGAGTTTCTTCTCAGCTGCTCATCCAGCACCACTGACCTCTCAACTCCCCCCATTTACCTCATTCCAATTTCCACCCTCACTGACAGACTCACAGACAAGCTGTGAGCTGAATGAGCAGTGGGAGTCGGGTAATGGGAGGGGGGGGGGGAGGATTAAATCTACCAAGGGAAGGACGACAGTGAAAAAAAGGGGGCAGAGAGGGAGACATGAGGATGAGACAGGATCTGTGTTTACTGGCTTTCAGGGACTTGGCTTACAAGCCTTCGCCAAAGCCAAGTGAGCCAACAATGCTGACCGACTTTAGCTAATGCTAATTAAGCTGAATACTTAATAGCATAATATTTTCAATTCAGCATATTTTCAGGGTTTTGAAAAACAAAGAGTCAAACACTGAAAATAAAACCATTAATAGCTTAATAGCTCTTTGATATAACTTAACAGCTAATGTTATGGATAGCAGGTTTACATTAACCAAGGCCCATTAGTCAAGAAACGATTAAGACTAAACTATGTAAATGAAACAATATGAGGCTGTAAAAGAATATTTCCTCACCAGGAAAGAAAAACTTTAGCTTGGGCGATTTCACCAAGTGAAAACAATATATTTTTTTAGCTATGTGGCAACCTGAAACAAATACAAGACAAGTATTTGGGTATTGGAAGAAGGATGTCGACATCGGATTGTCAGCAACCATGCTTTGATAGCTTAGTATAATATGAGGGGTAAAACTGCTATCTGAAACAACAAGCAGTGTTGTAGTACTCAAGATCGGTCTTGGTCTCAAGACCACTTTTTGAAGGTCTCGTCTCAGAATCATCAGATGGTCCAGTGAATGAATGAACAACACACAGCACAGCAACGCAATCCACGCTAGCCCATTTTAACTGACTGCCAAGCTAACTTATGCCACAGCTGGCCAAATTGAGAAAAGGAAAGCCACTGACCTACCTTACAGGTTCCAGACAAGGCTACTTTCAAATTTCACAAGCTTTTGGCTGGCTGGTAGCTGGTGCTAATTCCCATCTGTGCCTAGCTGTAACATTAGGTGCTTAGCAAAGTTAGATTTTTTCACCTGTAGTATCTACTCGTTGATGCCTGGAACATATCCGTTATTTTGGAGCTGCCTCCTCCTCCATAATTTTTTTCCTTTTGAGTCTGACTTTCTCAGCGCCACCTTACCCTTTTCTTTTTTGGCTTTCCATCATTAGACTCACATTGTCTGTTAACGTTAACCGATAGACGTGACAAGGAAAAAAAGAGGTGTTCGATGGCTTTACGTCAGAGGCCGACCCAGGGCTATGCCATTTGGGGAGGGGCCGATCACTGATCCCCCTATATTTCTGAAAATCCTAGACATGGTTGTGACCTGCACTTCGTTAGTGCTTTCTCATTAGCCTGTGTTTGTATTGAAATAAGAGGCTGCTGCGGCCCGCCGTATGGGTTGAGCAGAGGCTGCGCAGTTTGACCAGCGGGCAGCGGCCGTACATCACAAATCCAGCTGATTGAGTCCATTTATATCCCTCCAGGCTTTTGTAGTCTTTCAAAGACTCTCCCGAGTAGGACAAAGGAAAGTTGATTAGATAGTTGTAAATATCTGGATACTGAAGGTCAGGGAAGCTTTCCGTTTCACTTACGTTAAAAGTTGTAAAAATAACTACGGGAGCATTATATGGATCACTAATGTTTAATCGATCAAGTTTTGCTTTATAGCTGCCTAGGTCTTTTGAATATAAGTGTGCAGTGAACTCAGACGGGTTAAAATCTGTGCTGGCGCCGTTCACTTTTGCCGCTACTTTCCTGTCAAAAGGGCGGTGTAAACAGTCAAGTCACGTGACGCCCGGAGCTCTATAGCTACCGTTAATGGGGCATAACCCGGACCCCGTCCCCCCCTGGTTTGGCCTGGGCCCTGGATGTTTACGTCTTGCTCTGCCCATGATTCAGTCTAATACTTAATAACTATTTAGTTAATATTAAAAAATAATTCATTTATTCGGTCCTATATACGATCTCAGATATGGAGCTCCAAAACCTCTTTGACACTACAGAAAGAAATGTTATTGCAGGGATGTTGTACTGCATTGCATTTAGGGCTGCAGCTATCGATTCTTTTTGTAATCGATTAATCTAGCACTTAATCGATCGATTCATCGATTAATCGGATATTTTTTTTTATTTTTTTTTTTATTTTTTATTTTATTTTTGATCAGCTGTTTCTCCGTGGAGAGAGAGAGAGAGAGAGAGAGAGAGAGAGAGAGAGAGAGAGAGAGAGAGGCGCAACAATCAGCAGTTTTTTTGAAGGGATAGTCAGCGCGTCAGCTCAGATCGTGGTCACCACTACGTATTTTCTTGTCTTTGATTTTGGTAGTTGTTGTGTTTGATGTAGTTTCATCGTCCATACGACTCTGTGATTTACTGTTGTCGGTCCTCTTCGTGGAACAGATGATGAAGTTAGACTCAATGTTTTCTGTTGAGATGCTACAGCACTGACGTCGTGCTATTATTGTGCTAAGCTAGTTTGATTTTGCAGTAGACACACTGTACAGAGTTTTAGTTTTAATTACGTTTGAACTGATTCCAAACTTTGGACCCTTTCTGTTGTTTCCTCCAGCCTGTCTCTTCTCTTAGCCCCTCACTAGTTACCTCTGGCATGTGTCGCCAGCAGCAGACTGAGCCGTCTGGTGTGCGACAGTAGCGGAAACACCATCCGTCAGCGATACAACGTTAGTAACATTGATTTAACGAAGCTTCGAGGCAAGTCATTTTGCATCGAGGATTTTTTGTAATCAAATTATTCGAGTTATTCGAGGAATCGTTGCAGCCCTAATTGCATTAGCTTGTTCTGGTGCATTCAGTGAATTATATGAGTTCTCCGGTGACCCCTCGCTCAATATCAAAGCTGAGGTTCTTAGAGTCAAAAAGCTGCCAAACCTTTTCCACTAACAAAAGCAGACAGCTTCTTACTGATTCTCTAATGAAGTTCCACTTTTCACCAGGTCTCTTTCTTCACATACACACTTATCTTCACTGATATTTTAAGGGAAGTTTTGTCTAAACCGAGTCAAGGCTTTACCTATATTATAACAGTTAATCATATTCTGTTTAAGTGGTGTTCATTATGTACTACGGTGAATGGAAGCAGGTGTTCTCTTCTGAGGGAAAACAGGTTCTGATGCGGACTATATGCCAATTCAAGAAAACAAACACACCCCGAAAGGTGTTCTTTGAGGCACCTTTGGGGGTTCTTTCAAATGGTTCTTTAAAATACCTCTTGTTAAAAGGTTCTTTGTGAACTAAAAATGGTTCCCCTATGGCATCTTATGGCATCTTTTGGTTCCAGTTAGCACCTTTTCCACCTGAGAGTAGGAAAAGATTGTGTATATGGTTTAAACAATGAAAACATTAGCGGCTTAATACGCTAAATCATTGACGTACACAAATAGCCTACAGGAAATTCAAAGACCCCACCGAGACCTAATGAGATCCGAGTGTTCAGAGCTTGGCGGAGGTAACCCAAACTGCCTGCAGGGCTCACGTCTAAATGCATTTATCTCATTATTTGACACGTTGGTATCGTTTAACATGACTATACAGTATTATACCAATATTTATAGGTCAGAAAAGACCAAAAAGCATTATATGTGCTCTTCAAAAGCCTGGCAACACCAGAAAGTGGCACAGTTAAATTAATGTCTGTGTCCTCTCAAAATAGGTGGCATTAGAGTATGGTGACCAAGTCATTACTCACAGGGCTAGTTGATGAACTTCTGTAGCTGGCAGGCTAACTGTTAACATGACAGCAAGCAGGCGACGCTAGTCAATCAAAGTAGTTTTCCAAGTCAAAGGTGCAGCATTTATTTAAGCAGTTTTTAAAAAACTTCAACAGTTCTATGGACATATAATGACACCATTGGACTGTCAGATGGGAATCTTTGATTATGTGTTCACGAGCTAATTAGCTATG
Organism: Zingel zingel; assembly: GCA_023566125.1. NCBI lineage: Eukaryota > Metazoa > Chordata > Actinopteri > Perciformes > Percidae > Zingel > Zingel zingel. The sequence goes on along the minus strand of CM042324.1, from coordinate 5,307,165 downwards.
CTTGCTTTCTGTTACAATCAAAGCTGATATATAGTAGTACGTAGGCTCTATGCAGAGCCTCGACATAGCATTCATAAGTGGCCTACGCCGTTGTGAGGCTTTAGACTTGTGCGCTGGTGTGTTTTTGCGTGGTTCTTGCATATCTCTTCAAGAGAATAGCAGAGCTGGGCTGTGTGTGTGTGCGTGGGGAGTGTGTGGTACAGAGAGAGTGACGGGGATTAGCTTCGGAGCGAGTACCGACTCCAGCGGTGGAGACGGAGAAAATAAGTGTCTCCCCTGTGCTTTCTGACCACGGTCGGAAAACTGTAGCAGAAAAAGTTAACCCTCTCCTTGATTTCATGGTGTTCATGGAGAAGGAGAACCATGAAAGTTTTCCCTCCTTTTTGTGGTAAACAGATTAACAAACAGCTGCATTTTTGCATAAGAACCCAGAAAACAGCTGTTTAATTTTTGCAAACTTCCTTTAAAAACTCATTTTAATTTTAGTCTCCTGAGTGGAAGCCCTAGACTGCATCAGCAGTTTCCCATTCTTGTCCTGTGCTGAGTCTGAACTAACTCGCATCCACGCATTTGGAGAGATTCTGCTTTTCACAGAAGCCGGGGAAAAGCATATTTGCATTATTACCTGTGACTGTTTGACTGTATGAGGCCTGGAATAAGATGATTTGTGATGCATGAATAGTCATTTCGACCCCTCCCCCGACCTCACCTCTTTCTCTCTCCTAGACAGTAGCCTGAATCATGTCTGGCTTCCTTCGGCTGTCAGGATGTGTTTCTGGATATACATAATACATAACAGAGAATACCAGCTTCTAATGGGAGTGAAAGCGCGCTACTAATCATTCAAGAAGCAGAAAGAGCCAGCATTGTTCCTTTCAAATGTACTGTGTGATTGTTTATTTAGTAGCAGAAGTAAAATGGAGTCACAGTTGATCACTGGAATCAGTACTCCCTTATAAAAGGCTACAGGTTTGAACCAATCGTCTTGGTCTAGACATGTTCTGTAATGCTAGGATCAGACCGGACAGCATTGATGTCTTCCGACATGGTCAACAGGGACGTGACCAGACATTTTGGGGGGCAGGTGCTCAAGTGGGGGGAAAAAAAGGGCACTTTTAAAGAGCTCTTTTATATTGCATTGAATATTCCAATTAACAGCTAGCTGTCACCAATAAAGGCAGGTCAGGGAGATGTGAATATGGTTTCTGTCTTCCAGAATTCAAACTCAAATAAAAACCATATTGATACCATAGGCCAAATTACCAAAAACTTATCTAGTCAGAGGCTAAAAGAGCAGATGCTTGAGCACCGTCAGGGGTCTATCTGTGCATGTGCCTGATGGTCAATACGTGACAAACAATAATTCTGGTTTATTACAATTTGGGTCTAATTTTTATTAGTTTTGTCCACCTTTTCAATCAGTTATGATAACCTTCAACGAGCTGGCAAAATAATCACACTGCTAGACAGTGCAATTCTTTAGGCGATCAGCATCATGAATACGGACAGTGACAACCAAAGGATCATGGAGCACGTTGTCAATCTTGGTAAGAAAAATGACAAACAATTTGGACATGCTAGTCTTTTTTTTTCATCAGGGCCTCATGAAGCATCCAAGATGTAGATTTGGTTGGTTTTCGACAATGACACACTAGACAGGATAAAAGGACCAATTATTTTGCCTGATGATGATGAAAATGCGTGTCATTTGGATCAGGCTGTTTTGGGCTGACATTCTGTAGTCTCGTGGCTTTAATCAGAATTTAAGACCAGCATCATGCCAGGACGAGCTAACAGCCAGGAATCCCTGCTTTTTTTGTCAAACAACCATTCAAGGACACTCCTCTGTCCTCTGTGCTTTGACTAAGGCACATCTTGAACCCTTCTATCCTTTGGAAAAACTCTTGCTCTCTTGCTTTTCAAATGTTATTGCAGTTTTGTGTCCATGTTATAGCCTAACTACGTATATGGGTCTGTGGTTTGGTGTAAACATGGGCTGACATTTTTTAAATACTGTAAAATGAGTGAAGGAGGTTGGAGAAAGGGGGGGGGGAAAGCAACAAGCCATATCTTTGATGATGGTAGTACATCCTGGAAGTGTCTGATATAGCATTTCAATTGATTAAAGATTCCTTTTTTTTTACTAAATCTACTTCTGGGATTCATCTTTATTGTTAAATGGGCCACATTTGAAAGAGAATTGGTGAGGTCACTGCTGCCAAAACCTGGCGGTCCCACACAAAGTTCTTAAACTTTCTCCACCAGCCATGCCCTCTGTTTCACTGCCAGCAGATCGACCTGGAAACAGCTTGAGAGCTTTCTAGCAAAGCAGAGGGAGATGGAGATCGAACTGAGCTCCACGTGCTGGAAATGTTAAGCTCAACCACTTCTGGGACTACTGAATAAGCTGTTAGGGGAGATTTGGACCTCTGTAACTCATGTATTATTCTACTGCCTTGGGCGGATGAACAAGAACATCAGCAAACATGATCTGTGCCTTTAGGCAAATGGGAGCTGGGAAAATTCTGAAGGCTGGCAGCGACAGCCGATCAGTAAGGTGCTGGGTAGCAAATGTTAAAGCCTTGCTGCAAAATTTGGAGGAGATGGGGGAGAGAATATAGACAGACAAAAAATTCTCCTTCTACTAAAGCAAGAATGTGTATTTCATGAATGTTTAAATCAGACTTAGAACTATAAACAGTAGGTAGACTGTGCCCCCTACTATTGCCCCCCACCCCCAGGCCTTAATCGGACCTAAAAAGGACTGTTCTAAATGCACATCACTGCTTTACTTACATATTTATGACAGATGAAATGTGTGTATGTGCGTATAAGTATGTATATATGCATGGATGCGTATGTATAGCTGTATAAATAAGTGAAGAATTAAATTGTAACTTCTTCCTACTCCTTTTCCACATGGGAATCCTTATTTGAATCATTTAGAATCATTTTTAAAAGATATATTTGCTAAGGATTTTGTTTTTGTTGCCTGTACTGAAATATACATGTTATTAACTTAACTAGACAATTTTTTGTGTTGCAAATCCTTCATGGGCACCATAACACTTTAATACACTGTGCTGCTAACATTTCAAAATTCTTAACATACTACAGCACTTTAATGCACTGTATTGTCAACAGTTTGAACTGTTTTTAAATGTTTTTTTTATACATTTTAGTCTACGTATTCGGTTGGTTGGTTGGTTGGATGGTCGGTTGGATGGACGGGCTTTTTTGTTTGAATTTAACACACTCCTAGATCTTATATGAGAAGGAATCCTCCGAATCCAGTCTAGTCACACTCAACTCACACGCAAGTGTCACGGACATGACATAATAACATACCCAAGAATTTTTCAATGTCTGTTATAAACAAGCCTGACAGGTTGGTGGTGGCTAATTTACAGCGATGAAACAAGAAAAATTAAAAGAGTGCTTAGGCGGTGTTGTCGTTGGCACCAACACATTCTCACACCCATCTCGTAAAATAGGGACGTTTGGTCAGGTGCCTTTGTCGTTCTTATTGACGCTAAAGGTCTCCTTTAGCGTTTTATGTAAACGCGCTTGGTTGGGACTATTGCCGTCCCTTTAGCGCTTGGCGGTTGGGTTTAGGAAAGAGTCATGGGAGGGCGTACGGTTCTGTGACACGCGGGAGGAAAGAAAAAAACGACCGCTCTCCTGGGTGAAAGTCCTGTGTTTGATCCAACCTCCTTACGCGGAAATTCACCCTTACATACTACTCACTAAATCCTATCTAACTGCTACTCTCCCCGGTGCGTTGCACAAATACGCAGAAGGACGCCTTTTACGTCGCATCAGACGCTGACAGCCACTGTCCAAACGTCCTTATTTTACGAGTTCGGAATGAGAATGGGTTGTTGATACACACGTTCACAAAATAGCCTTTTTCCATTTGTTTTATTATTTATAGCCTGTTTTCTCTACAACAACTTTGGTCCATGTTGCAAATGCAACACATCCCCCTGGTTTACTTTCAGCCCTTGTCTTGTGCTCAGATATCTGGATTGTGTCTGCAAGGCACGGCAAGAGTCTCATGTTTTGGAACAGTTTACACATCACGCTCCAGCGTGTGCATGCAAACTGTTTTGGGAAACCTTAAAACACTACATTAAGTGTGCCCGAAGTGACTTACCTTACATGCTACCACAAAAATCGTGTGAAAAAGTGTGAAAACTCTTCACAAAAACTTTTAAAATTAAAAAAATTTTAAATAATGGGAGAGACCTTGGAGGGGCAGAGTTACTGAGAGAGCAAACCGTGTTGCACAGTAAATCTGTTATCACCACAGATGGTTCCTGATGAGCAATAGGCAACACAGATTTTTCAACACCAGCCAAGATAAGTCAAGGGCATCCACACACAAACACACACACACACAAACATGTTTGAATAAAGTTGGATTTTTGAGCTCTCCATTGTTGTGGCCGATGAATATGATAAGGTACAAACTTTCTAATCAATACACTGTTAAAACAGAGAGAAACTATATTTATTTTGCTTTCAAATAGACTTTTACTAGGTGAGCTTAACATGGCAGGATTGCTCATATTATTTTGATATAATGAATATTATATATATATATATATATATATATATATATATATATATATATATATATATATATATATATATATATATATAATAATAATAATAACTTTTCTGAACAAAGTTGCCCTGTACCCGGCTCACAGTCTCCTATTATTATACAGCAATGTGAAATCTATTCTGAAGAGGATCAGCTGTATTTCTGCAGCCATTAGTTGACATTCTTGACATTGCAGATCTGTTTTTTGTCATTTTTGCAACTTAAACAGCAGCTACTATTTCCATTCGAACTGTGTCAATTTAGGTCATTAATTTGTTTTTTTCACCAGCCAATGCAAATAATATGAGTGTTTGTTAGAAATTCCCCCAATAATTCCCACCTTATCTGGTTTTAGAGTAAAGATACATTGAATTTCTCAGCCTAACTCATTCATACATACAGTATACAGATTGAGTGACAGACAGACAGGTTAGTAGGTAGATGCAGGCAAAGTGATTGGCAGATGCTATGACAAAGCCAAACTAATCAGTAGGTGATGGACAGGAGCAGTGGGTGGTTCAGTCCTCTGCAGGATGGATGAATGAATGGATGGATGGATGGCAGACAGTCACACTGACCTACATTGGCCAATCATCAGTCAATCAAATTTATTTAAAGTGTAAAATCACTATTAGACATGGTCCCAGTGCAATTTACAATTAAAAGGAACACAGAAGTACACGGACAGCTACAAAACCATTGAAAAGCATTTAAGCAGTAATAAACAATACAAAACCAATAAGTCAAAAGGTTTAATTGTGAAGGACGTAGAAAGGATGGTGTGTTATGGTTGGCTATAGTGAAATGAGTAGAGGTGGGTTTTCAATCTACATTTAAAAATGTCAATTGAATGAGCTTCTTTAACATGTAGTGGGAGATTGTTGGGAGAAAGAGAATGAAGAGAAGTGTAAAACGGGGAGACAGAGAGAAAGATCACCCCTGCTCTGTGAGGGACAGGGACGTCACTAGGATTGAAAGACAGGGGGGGCTTAGCCCCGAGGCTATACAAAACTTTCCCTTGCAAAATCTTACTTCCAAACTCTAAAGTTAGCTTTTAGATACATCAAAGCTGCATGGGGGGATTTACTTAGGCCAGACTGTGCTCCTGCTGAGGTCTTCTTTAGGCTAAGACTTAACCGCTATCTATCTGCCCGTGTAAATGTGTGGTAAAGTAATACCATAGCTAATTCCTCTCTCTATTAGACAAGCTGCAGGTCAAAATAAGACTATTTAATTACTAGGGGTGTAACGATACATGTATTCGTATTGAACCGTTCGGTACGAGGCTTTCGGTTAGGTGCGCATTACAAACCGAACGATTCATTGGACTAATCCTATTTCATTTTTTAAAAAAGAGCTTAAATTGTGTGAAATATAATGTTCTCAGTGCCACTGCACTCAACAAGGCAGCCCAAATGATGAAACAGGCAACATGCTGTCTGTCCTTCCCACTCCTAAAGAAAAACACACTCCTCCAGTCAGGCATGATACGCTGAACTAGCTCGGTGCAATATGGTTGACAAGGATTTAAAGTATGTCTGAATTTAATAACCTGATGGCCAGATGAATCAAAGTTCTAGTATGTATGTATGTATGTATGTATTTATGTATGTATGTACGTATGTATGTATGCTCATATATAGCCTAGTCTACATGGAGGCAACATCTACATACTTGTTTAATTTATTACAGCAAAAGAATGCAGAAAGTTAAGTTGGTCAGAATCAAGCATATATAATAAATATCATGAAATAATTTAGTTTAGGCTATGCCTTGGTGCCTCTCTCTCTCTCCTAAAATATCTCCCAGTATCCATTTGTTCAATGAATTGAAGGATATATTGGTACAATAGCATTAACAGTGACACTATGATATTTAGGTACTGATATTGTTTTAATACTATAGAGAAAGCAGGCTATATTAATGGTAAAGAATAGAGAGCTTTGGATACCTTACTAGATGAGCTATTTCCTGTATTTCACTCGTTTACACTAGCTAGACTATTGGTTTCTATAGCCAACTAAAATATTCCTTTATCTTTACCTCAAGTAAAGTAGCTGAAGTGAAGCAAGTAAAAGTCATTAACAACAACTTAAATCCTGCAGCTACAACAACCCAGCAGTCTGCAGCGTTCTGAAAGCTGCCAGTTTAAACCAATGAGAAGAGACAAGACGGTGTATCATCTTCATAGCCATTGACTCTTTGTACTTCTGTCTAACTTTTGACTTTCCGGCTTTTTTGTTTTTGTGGATATATTATTTGTTGTTTCTAATTATGAATTTGGATAAGGTTGATGATAGTGAGATACTTGCTACAGTTGCATTTCGAGTCATAAATCGGTGAAAATAACATTTTATTTCTCTGATTTCCTGCTTTGTTTTAATGCTGCCTGGCTCTCTCTCTCTCTTCAGTAACTCTCTACCTCGCTCGTCCACATACCGTTACCGTGCAAGCGGCCGCTCGTGAGCCTCTCTCTAAAACACTGCCACTTCCACCAGTTGACAGTTCATGAAATAAAAATAAAACAGACTGCAGTGCACAACGACACCAACAGATGAATGGTGAAGGAAGATTGATTCCGCGTAGTGAGTGACACAGAGTGCACTGTAAAAAAAAATCTAATTATTTTCTTATTATTATTTGGGGGGGCTTAGGAACATTTTGGGGTAGCTTCGGCCCCCTAAAATAGGCCTAACGACGTCCCTGGTGAGGCATCATTTGCTGTCGCCATCTCTGCTGACGTTTCCCATCCCGTCAGAAGGCTGCAGCCGTCAGCAGCTGGGAAACCAGGCAGCGTCACACGTACTGCACCAGCCCCGCTGTCTGACACGATCATGCTGTATGCACATGGATTTCTGCCTCAGCCGTGAACGTAATGAGGACTTGTGGAGCTCCCTCAAAGCAAATTTGTTTTGAAACCAGCGTGTCTCTCTTTTCTCAAAGCACAGAGTGAAACTATGAGAGCTGTATAGGGGAGGCATGGTGGCTGATAAATTCATGCCCTGTGAACCATTTCAAGTAACAATCGGTTCTCGATGCCCAATCCTACTCGCTACCGTTGTCGCTCTTAATACTACGTCATCTTAAAGTGCAGGGAAAACCACTTAGGTAGGGTTAAAAAATGTACGTTTAGCTGACATGCGTCACGACAACGAGACAGTTAGGCCGGCTACACACTGCCTGCGTGGCGTGAGCGTGGCGTTTCTGTTGCGTGGCGGCTGCGTGGATTTTTCTGTCTTTACACACCAGAAACGTGTCTGACGCGGCGCTGCTGCTGCTAGCCTTGTCTGTACACATGTATGTTTCCCATTGATAAAATGAAATACCATGTTAAACATAAATACATACTGATTTGATTACAGCAAAGACAACGTCGGCAGTATTGACGGCAAAATAGACTACAGAATATCTTGTTCTGTATTGACAGGTGCAATATTTGAAAATCAATTCTTTTTTTTTTAAATTACATTTATATCTGCATTTCTATCAAAACCTAGAGACTTTCAGACATCAACACGTCATTTATTAATATGTATTCGTGTCAAAATGACATATAAACATCTTTTCCTATTCTATTTTACCTGGAAACGCTTCCAACACGCTTGCGTGTCGCGTGAAAAATAGGCGTCGGCCCTATTTCTAGCATTCACGCGTTTCCAGCAGGCAGTGTGTAAACTCTAACCTGTTAACATGGGAGCCAAAATAAAAACGGACACGCCACGCAGCCAGTGTGAAGCCGGACTTAAGTTTAGGAAATGATTGTGGGTGAGGTTACAAAATGTACGTTTCAGTGACACGCGGGACAAGAAGACTCCTGGGTTAAAAGTCCTGTGTTGTTTGACCCATCCAGCAACCTCCCTCTTTACGCAGCCGTTCGCTGAAATGTTTGAGTATTCACATACAAAGATTAAGATATTAAGGCTCATATCAAGGAATTTAGATTGCATGTACAATACTGTAGGCCATTTTCAGTGTTAGTGTTTGAGATCATTGAATGTTTTTTTTTTTTAGCTTTCAGACAACTGTTGCTTTGCCCTCATTAAATTCAGGCATGAAACATGTTGAAACTCAAAACTTGCTTGAAAGAAGAAACTATAACTATGCCTCTGCTTATATTTTTGTCAATTGTAATTCATCAGAAATCAGTCTGCAATGGATTGCCACATTCAAAAATTGAAAAATAAAACAGTGTAGAATGCCTTGGCAATTGGACTTACGCAATGTAAAAGCAATTTGTAGTTAATGTGTATACATCTGCACAAACACTGGTATGAGGTCCTTCAGGTTGGATTTTGCCTCCAACAGACTTGGGTTCAGGCCAGAGTCAAACTGTGCGGTATGTGTCGCTGAATTAATTAAACAGAGAGATGGGAAGACTATAATTAATCTGCCCTATTATCTATGTGTTATGTTTGAAATAGTTAATTAAAGATGGACAGGATTCTCCAGCTCTACTTCCAGTACTTTTTCTCCTTTGTCTCTCTATCTGCTCTCATTTCCTCCCTCCGGTATGTCTGTTCTCTGCGTGACATTTCAGAGTCATGAGGGGAGCTGCTAATGAATCCGTGGGGATTAGCTGGTCAGATGACGGGTGGAGTCGAGGCTCACAGCCGCAGATACAAAACACCGTTTTTTTTTACCAACAAGAGGAATAAACACACACCTGAGTATCAAATAGATCAGTGGTTCCAGACCTTTTCTCAGACAGCCCCACAGCCCAATCAGATAAGAATCAGGATCAGGTTTTATTGGCAAAGTAAGTTACACTTACAAGGAATTTGCCTTGGTGGTTGGTGCATACATACATAAACAAACAAACATATTGAACATTAATATGGGGGGGATTAAAGAGTAACTACCGTTTTTTTCAACCTGGACCCTATTTTCTCCATGTTTTTGTGTCTTAGTGACTGACGGGAACAACAATCTTTGACATTGGTCCAGTATTAAGCGAGATTGCTGCAATCATCAGCAGAGAAACAAGCTAGAATGTTAAAAACAAAGTTGTCCAGCTTGTATTTACCTTCACAAAAGTGCTCCTTTTGCCACTGACAGGCTCAGATTAATATTCTAAGTGTCTGACAACATTATGGAAAGGATTTCTAAGGAAGCCTTTCTGTTGAAGAGTAAGATCCTTTTTTTAATCATAAAAACATCCGCAAAATTGCGTTCGCTAAACCCACCAGATTCCATGTAAATGAACTGTAATTTTAGCATGGTAAAATACACTTAATTCAAAGTCGACAGAAACAAAATAAAACTATGACAAGCTGTTTGGGGTTGTCTTTCCACTCCTCCAACCATCACAACTCTATTTTTGGTTGAAATAAACACGTGGGTCTGTACACGCTAAAAGTATTGATTTTTTAAATGGAGTCTGGTGGGTTTAGCGCTAGCGACTTGAAAGCTGTTTCTGGTTAAATAGAAAGGTCTCAAAGAGGTTTTAAAGTGCTATCTCTAAAGGGATCCTTTCCATAATGTTGTCAGACACTTAGAATATTAATCGGAGCCTGTCAGCGGCAAAATGAGCACTTTTGTGAAGGTAAATACAAGCTGGACAACTGTCCTAGTTAACTTACATTGTAGCTTGTTTTGCCGCTGCCAACTGCAGCGATTTCGCTTAATACTGGACCAATGTCAAAGATTGTTGTTCCCATCAGTCACTTAGACACAAAACATAGGAAAATAGGGTCCAGGTTGAAAAAAACGGTAGTTATCCTTTAAGAATCAATGTCCGTGGGGGTCCGGAGCCTTCTCAATGATAAACTCAAGTATCAAGTACCACAACACCAGTCATGTTCCAAATGTGTTCCTTTAAACTGTTTTAACACATTCATCCATTATAACCATTTATTCATTGCTTTTAGCTTTCTTTCTTTTAGTTACCATTTCCCCTTATTTTGAATATTTAGTTCGGAGCTTTCTAGTTCTCCTGAGTAAACAAGCTAACGTACTAGCAGACTCTTTTAGCAAAACTACTCAATAATTGTGGTTTATTACAACATTTTCACTTTTTAAAGATGTACTTTTTCTGTTTTGTTTAGGTCAGTTTTACTTTTACTGAAGTGCTTTTTTTTTAGCACCAGTATTGTACTTCGCTACATTTTAAGTCACATCCGTAACAGAGTAAAAACCAAATAGAAAATCCAGATAAAAAACCTTGTGAGAATGGAATAATAGAAAGGAGCCATATCAGCAGCTGCAGCAGAGAAGAAGTTGCTGGTGTGTCTGTGGCTGCAGGAGGGCAGACAAACCCCACCAGAATGTGGGAAATGACCCCCAGAACCTCCCAATTAATGTGCAGCCATTTTAACCTTCTTTTTGTTCATGGATTGGAACTGGAAACCTTTGGGTACTAGTTCGCCTATCCAGTCTCTGGGCTATAGCGCCCAATTTGCCCACCTATTATTTCTAGCAGCCCACCCTAATAGAGCAGGCTAAAACCGGCCCTGAATGGAAGTGCAAAGTCCGTGTTCCAAGGGACTTATTCAAAACCCTATGACAAATGTTCCACAGTTCGTCAACATGAATCATGTGACAGTGATGTGCTATCTGGGAACTTTCTTAACTTTGTTTCTCACTTGCCAGTAAAGGTTAAAGCCAGTAAACATTAAGCCTCTCATAAGTCCAGTAAAACATTGACTATAAAACATACTTTGGGTGGGCATTCTGCGCAGATTTGACTATAAATTTTGTATGAAGACATCGGTTTATTGAACAACCTCTGAAGTTGTTATGAAAGGCTCAGGTTCATTTGCCATGCTCTCAGTGAGAACCAGGCATCTTACTTAAGCTGTGATCAGTAGCTAATAAGAAAATGAAAAAAATGTTGACAGCTAAACAGCAAAAGCATTGCATTCAATGATCTGGGATGTCAGAAAATCTAACACAGAAGAGATACTACAATCAAACGTGTTGTGAAAGGACAGTATGAAAAGGTTCATGTCAATCTAGCAGTTTTGTGCAGGAAAGTTGTTGTTTTTTTGTTAGCGGCCTCTGAAAGCCCAGGTTTTGGGCTGTCCTTGAAGGCACTAACAGGAAGGAGTTTAGAAAATGGAGTCTTGCATTTGCAAAATGTCTGGTATTTACGTATGTTCTTCCCAGTTTGTAGTGTTCAGTGTAAAACAGAAATCCCAGCACCTGACCGAGTAGATACAGTGATGGACAACGCATACACAACATTTTATAGGATGCATGAACTGTAGCTAAGCAACTATAGACAAAGTTCCCTGTTTGTTTAAAGCCTCTCCAGTGAAATTTGCAGTGAGGAATTTAAACACACCAATGGCAAAAAAGAAACTGAACCTCTGGGTGAACCGAAATTCCAAGCATAATTTTGTAATATAACAGCAAAGAAATTAAACATCAACTGTGAACATTAAAGCAATGATGTGTGACATTGGTATTTTGTTGGTGCCCCTACGGTGTCAGAGTTCAATTCACTTTTACACTGCTGTCGTAAATATGGGCAGCCAACACATTCTCAGTCCTAGCGCGTCAGAAAGCGACGCTTGGTCAGGTGCCTTTGGCATTTGTAACTGACACAAAAAGTCTCCTTTAATGTCTAGCCCTTTGGAGTTATTTTTAGACATGTTTGGTCGGGATTCCTGGCGTTTTTGGTGCTCTGGGTCGGGACGTATGTTTAATTGACATGCAGCACAAGAACGGGACAGTTAGGTTTAGGAAAAGATCGTGGGTGGGGTTACAAAATGTACGTTTCAGTGACACACGGGACAAGAACGGGACACAATCCCCGGTCTCCTGGGGAAAAGTCCTGTGTTGTTTGACCCATCCACCACCCCAACCTGCCTCCTTATGCAAATTTTGTAAAGTATGCACCAAACAAGAACAGCTTAATCGACAATGGAAATAATTGTTTGTTGCCTCCCTGATCCACAGCCTGATTAATTTTAATAAATGTAATGAATATCATTGATCTCTGCCAGGTCAGACCACTCAACATTTTGTAGGTGTTTAAGAAATCATAGGTCAGACTAGAGGAATCAGCTCCTGAAGTGCTGAAATTTCGAAAATCGAGAAAATGAAACTAAAAAAAACAGTAAGCATTCAGAGAAAGATGTGAAAACACACCTCTCTTTCCTCCTCTTTGTGTTTTCTTACTGTTTCTTCTGTTCTCAGTTCTCCCTGCCCACCCACCACAGTCTAGCAACACATCTTTCAGATTTTATTTAATTCTTATCTCTGACCGCATTCACCCGCCACCCACCCACCAACACACACACACACACACACACACACACACACACACACACACACACACACACACACACACACACACACGTGTGTGTGTTTGAATACAGGTGGATTGTTGAGCTCTCCATTGTTGTAGTGAAATAAATCAGTACACTGTTAAAACAGAGAGAAACTGCATTTATCTTGATAATCTGAATAACCACAGAATATTAACTTTTCTGAACAAAGTTACAAAGTGACGTGGATTATGAACGGTAACTCATTTCACAGTTTAGGAGCCATTGGTTACAAAGCTAGAGCTTTCCTGCTGACTTAAAAAGATTTTCATGAAATGAAAACGTTCATGTTTTGATAATGTATATGATCTGCACGTTTGGACTCATCTCCCAAATTGACATTTCGTAGTTATCTGTCTATATGATAGTTTTCAATGACAACGTTTACATGCACTTAATACTCTGGTGTTTGCCCTTATTTGGATAAAAATAGGATTTTTTTCAAAGATTTCAAGCGGTGGCGGACTTGTTTGACCGTGCGAACACAGCCACCCCATAGGTGTAATTTACAGGGGTGATGGAGGGGGGATGTAACCCTCCCAATAATCCAAACTGGCCAGTGCCACCCCCCACAAAAAAAAAAAAAACGTCCTTTACATACATAATGACATTTGCACCATAAATTGTTGCAGAAAAATCCACCAGAATGCAGAAAATGAAGAGTGTGATGCACAACTTTTCTTTTGGCCACGCATCTCTACCGCAGCCCTTCAAATTGGTTGGTTGGTGGTTTGTGTACAGCAACCATAGCAACGCACCAAGCTGACCATAAGCCGTAAATAGAAAAGGGAAAAGATTCTGAATGTGCTGTAAAAATGTCTAAAGAATGCTTCTAAAACCAGAATAACACCGGAATATCAAACATGTCTTAATCATGTTAATCCATTCAATCGTTGTATTTCCTTTCTTAAAGTGAACTTCTGTCACATTGATGTGAACATGTTTGCATGGCATTTGTTATCAAGAAGATAAACTGTATTTTAAAAGCAGAATGCAGGAATTATGAAGCAAGCCGGTCTAAATCCTGAAATGCTGCTTTTCTCTTAAACACACACATGTACATTTTTCACTTTTACCAGGATTTTATGTTGATGAGGCGGCTTGATAACCCGTACTGCACATATTATAACAACTATTATGATATGTTGCACAACGGGCAGTGTGCAATTTGGTTGGCTAGTGGCAGTCTCTGCATACAACATGAGCATGTTCATGCAGAGTGAAGAAAAATGAATAATAATAATAAAATCGATCTTATCTTAATGAAATCGGGGTGTGTGTGTATTGTCTTCCCGTCAACCATGCACTTGTCCTCCCGGTTATCTAGTTTTACACTTTTTTTGGGATTTCATTGTCAGTAAACCTCTTTATATGAAGTTATACTTAATTTTTGAGTTAAAAAAGCAGAAATTATCATCTATTTTGCTTAACTGTTAAGATCAGAGGAATATATGTTTATGGATTATCACAGATTTTGACCAGGTAAGACGACAGATCCTATGAAATATAATAAAACGCCTAAAATTCATTGAAAGTAGTCATCTTTCATTTTTATTTTAGTGTTTTGCGGAACAAGTTATTTTCGGGCCATTTGGTTGAAAGAAAAGCATATTTCTGATATAGAAACGTTGAAAAAGGGGTCAAATTTGACCCAAGGATGACATGAGGATTAAAGGAGAACTCCGGGAAATTTTTACGTTAATCTTGATCTCTATAAGTATGTGAGTACTGTCGATAGCAAAAAAAAAACGAGCCGAATCGGTGCTAGCATCATGTAGCTACTGCAGCTAATGCCCAGAGCTCCCACTTAGCTAAAACGGCAGTTTTGGGGGCATATCATAAAGAGTGCCTTTGTGCCTCTTAACAGACACAAAATGCAACTAAAATGTCTGTGCAACATGAACAGGGCCCTTACATGAAAACAAGATGCGTTTTCAACTCAGACATTGTTTAAATTCACCTACCCTGTTAGCTGCTAGCTGCCGTCTGATGAGTGAGTGTGTTCAGCCAGGCTTCGGTAACAATCATCAAGCAGCAGTTCTGTGTGTGTTTGTAGCATATATATCCATTTTGTGTGCGATTCATCTGGCGTTGGTGAATAGTAGTCTCTGCAGTGGCGAACTGTGAGTTAGTTGCCGTAGCCAGGCTAGCGTCCTATATCAGCGAAGAAGTTTATCTTCAAAACTTTTTTGACAGATTCAGAGTTAGAGATTGAATTAAAGAAACTGTGTACTTAAATCTCAAGCTTGGCAGCACCACCATTGTGAACTGAGCTTTTAGCAGAGTTTCGGTCAGATGTCACTGGTTGAGTTATTTTGTTAAAAAATACAGCCGTGAGAGGAGCAAACGTTAAAAGGGCAGGGAAAACATTCTGCTGACGGTCTGACTCCTCTCCACCTCACTTAGTGCTGCCTACACAGAAGGTACATACCTCTCAGTTCGCCTCTGTCCATTGCATTTGCATACAATCAGCCAAATAGAATTATGTGCTGTATGTTCTGTCAGAAAACAGGGTAAAAGGGCATCGTAAACAAGCCAACTTATATAGAGTCTGGGGAAGAAGTCCTGCTGTTTACCGTGTAGCACTGATGAAAACAGGTCCCTACATCTTTAATCAGGAAGGTTGCTGTATCTATCGTGGTTTTAGAGGGCTCGAATGATAGCTTCAGCAAAGAACACACACACACACACACACAGAGCTTGATATGCCTACCAAACTGGCCAACTTCTTTTGTCTTCGGTGATCCAATTTCTTGAATGAAAATTTTGGTTTCCTAAACAGCTCTCAGTTTGATTAACAGTATGTAGACTGATTTAAAAATGTTTCCAATCTACACTGTAGGCTCTATGTGTTAATAACGGATGGCAACATCTGTCGGTAGGTCGGTCGGACACTTTAGCCAAGACTGAAACATATCAACAAATGAAAAAAGAACAAAAAAATATGATACATGATAATGGTACTGCTTTGTACGGTAATGGATTGTTAATTAAGTGAAGGAATTGCAATAAAAGTATTTTTAAAAAAAAGACAAACATCTCTACAAATATTGGATGGATTTATCGCGTTTGGAGAGAGAAAGAAAAAGAGAGAGAGTGAAGGAGGGAGTAAGAGAGAGAGAGAGAGAAAGTGGGGGAGGGAGCAACCCGTTCTCACTCCCAACTCGTAAAATACCGGCGCTTGGTCAGTGGCTCTCAGCGTCAGAAACCGACGCAAAAATCACTTTTTATTTTACTTTATCACCCACGACCTTTTCCTGAACCGAACTAAGTGGTTTAACCCAGCACGTTGAAAAATGACGCCAAATCGGTCCCGATCCAGAGCGTCAAAACAACCTGACAGTTTTTACGCGCTGGGAGTGAGAATGTGTTGAAGGGAGAAAGTTGTTTTTTGCCTATACTTTGGCAACACATATGTATTGATTTAGTCATGGCAATAAAGCAAACTGAAAGAGAGAGAGAGAGAGAGAGACACAGAATAATAGAAAGAGGGAAAAAAGCTTGCAGTAAGAAATTTTGGCCTCTCTCACCAAAGTTTCCTGTTAGCTACTGCATATAAATAATAATCATTCACAAAAAGCTTCAGCATAACATTTCGATGCCCATTTTGAGAAGTTCCCCACCCCCAAATAGTATGAATACTGCTTCACTTTCACGCCATAATGGCCAAATAATGACTGTAGGTATTTACAGCTTAGGGAAGGGAAAAATCACCTGAGACCAGCTTTGTGAGCTTTATTAGGGAGACAATTGGTGCTGTGTGTGTTGTTTTGTGAGGAACACGGCGTGTGTTCAGGAAGGATGAGTGACAGGGAGCGGTGATAAAGACAAGCAGACAGGATGGAGGCAGCAGGAAAAGGAAGGTGACATGATTCAAGGTGCCTGAGGGAAACACAAGCATCCACATGCTTTGGACTGATAAAAGAGGCCCACAGGTTAACATTAAAATAACAAGAGTAATCCCCACGGTTATTACATGTAAATCTAGCAGATACTGTAATACACACCCCACTGAACTGGGTCATTTTCAAACGGCACAAATAATGTGTAAAGCAATAAACAACCTACCCCCTAAAATTATTTCCTAACAATTATTTTCAGAGTCGATTCTTATCTCGATGAATTGTGGGGTCTATGAAATGTAAGAAAATTGTGAAATATGTCGCATCAGTGTTCAGGTGACGTCCTCAAATGTCTCGTTTTTGTCCACAACTCAAAGACATTGAGTTTGCTGACACAGAGGAGTGAAGGAACTAGAAAACATTCACATTTAAGAAGCTGAACTCAGAAATTAATCAAACTGATTAATCGATTATCGATTATACTATTGAAGTAGAACTTTATTTGTCCCCAGAGGGGCAATTGGCTTCACAGCAGTGACAAATACACAAGAACAATACGACATACAATATGAACTTAATTAAAAAAGCCATATTTATCAAGCGTGGTTGGGGGTCAAGCTGATATTACCTTATCCTATTTGAGTTAAGCAGTGAGAGGGCTGGGGGGTTTTGAAAATGAATCATTGCATCGCGATGGACGTGGACGATTCTGCATCGATGGCAGTGACAGATCACAACTGATTATAGCCTCTTTTTTTGGGGGGGCCTTTTGTCTGCTGTCTGATGTGATCTAGTCTACGTATATCCATGACGTTCCACTTCTGGGATTGCTCCAGAACGCAGGATATTCCGCCGGATGCATGTCTTTTCGTCGATGTCCGTTGTCTTTCGATTCCTTTGTGTTGGCGTTCTGAACTCTGGTGGATATATGAGGACTGTGGTTAACTGCTCCTCAGATCTCTGCAGGGTAAATCCAGACAGCTAGCTAGACTATATCCATGCTTCTTGTGTTTATGAGCTAATTGTGGCAAATATCAACTACTTATGGATGTTATTGATTATTGAATGTCATGTGAAAAATCCGTTCTTTACAGTCCCTAGTTTAGGTGTGGTAATGGAAAAAGTAGTCTATATCCATGATTACTCCGTTGCCAACGGAAATTCCGCTGGATTTCACTCATTTAGGCCAGATATCTGTTGCCTTAGGCTTCCTTTGTGCTGGCATTTTAAACACCGGTCGATTTATGAAGACTATGGACTCAGATCTCTGCAGGGTAAATCCAGACAGCTAGCTAGACTATCTGTCCAATCTGAGTTTTCTGTTACACGACTAAAACAACTTTTGAACGTACACATGTTCCGCCAACTCAAGTTCCTTCCAGAGACTATTTTGCAGAGGCACCGTTGCTCCGCTCAGCGCTTAGCTCCACCCAAGACGATTGTGATTAATTTAAAGAAATGGCAATAAACCAGAGCACGTTTTTCTCCCATCCCAGAATGCTGTGTGGACTAGCCAGACTCTCCTCCGTTCCGCAGCGTTGTGGATGGTCTGGCAAAGCAAGACTGTGATCAGACTCCGCTACATTCAGGAAGTGTCTTTATACAGAGCAGATACAAAAAAATGGGAGTTCATATATATCGGATTGCTTGAATTTCTTGATGAAAACCATGTGTTGCAATATATAATACTGAGGAGGCGATGCATCGTGATGCATTGTAATTTTGAATTGGATCGAATCGGTGACGGGATAATCATAATTGAATGGAATCGTGACACCAGTGAAGATTCCCACCCCTAGTATGAAGGAGTGTTTTTATCGGTTGGTTTGGACCAGGGATCTTCAACAGGGGGTCCTCAGAGTCAATCCAGGGGGGGGGCCTCCAAATTATTAATTTTTGAAAGTTTTTTTTCAAAAAGTAAAAAGTCTTAACATGAGTCCAACATAATATTAGCAAATATAAATCCCCACTGCTTACTGGCCTATAGGTAAGGTAGTCATTTAGGCAGTGTTGTAATGTAATAAAATACAAATACTTCACTACTGTACTTAAGTAGAATTTTCACTTATCTGTACTTTACTTCGTTATTTATATTTCCGGAAACTAAAAATAAAGAAGAAGAGGAGGAAGAATAATGATGATGGTGTCATGGTAGCACCTTGTCAAGGCTCTGCCGCCATAATAATGACCCACCCCCCCGACGACGTTGGTGATGAAGATAACGTTACACACATTTGGCCATAAAGTTCATAATCAAAGTTTTTTTTACTTTTACTTCTACTAATATCAGAAAATTACTTTTGATACTTAAGTACAGTAAATATCAGATACTTTAAGACTTGTACTCAAGTAATATTCAAAAAGTATAACTTTGTCTGCTCACCGGTATCGAAGGTACTGCACTCAGCTGGCTCCACTCCTACCTATCCAACAGATCCCACTTCATCTCTCTCCATAACCACACCTCTGCCACAGCCACAGTCACTCAAGGCGTTCCCCAAGGCTCCGTACTCGGCCCCCTCCTCTTCATCATCTACATCCTCCCTCTTGGTCAGATACTCCGCCACTTCAACCTGGACTTCCACTGCTATGCCGATGACACCTAGATCTACCTCAGCACCAAATCCCTCCACAATCCTCCCCTCTTCCACATCAACTCCTGTCTGTCAGCTATTAAAACCTGGATGCAACACAACTTCCTCAAACTCAACTCGACAAAACATAATTCCTCCTCATAGGCTCCAAATCCACACTCAGCGAAACCAATAACCCCACTCTCACCATCGACGGCACCATTGTCTCCCCATCTCCCCAGACCCGCAACCTTGGCGTTATCTTTGATTCTACCCTCTCCCTTGAGCCCCACATCCGTCATGTCATTAAAACCTCCTTCTTTCACCTCCGCAACATAGCCAAAATCAGACCCTCTCTCACACCCCACGCTGCTGAAAGACTCATTCACGCCTTCATCTCCTCCCGACTGGACTACTGCAACTCACTTCTCCTCGGCATCAGCTCTACCAACATCAACCGACTCCAACTGGTCCAGAACTCAGTTGACCGACTCATCACCCACTCCAAATCCTGGCACCACATCACTCCAGTCCTAAAACAACTCCACTGGCTTCCTATCTCCCACCGGATCACCTACAAAATCCTGGTCCTCACCTACAAAGCCCTCCACCATCTGGCCCCCTCATACCTCACTGACCTCCTCTCCCCGTACCAACCCTCACGGTCCCTCAGATCCACCTCAGCTGGTCTCCTCTGTATCCAAAAGTCCAACATCCGCAGTTTTGGGGACAGAGCCTTCTCCAGAGCAGCTCCCAGGCTCTGGAACTCCCCCAAGAGATCCGCGTCTCTGAGTCCCTCTCCATCTTCCAGTCCCGCCTCAAGACCCATCTCTTCACCTCTGCCTATCCGTAGCCCCCCGCCCCCTTCCCCTTTTCATTTTTGCCTGAATCTTGTTTTGTTTTGTTTTGTTTTGTTCTGTTTTTGTAATCTACCTCCCCTGTAAAGTGACTTTGAGTCTTTGAAAAGAGCTATATAAATTAAATGTATTATTATATTATTATATTAAAGCGAGAAGTCTGAAACTGTAGGCGCATGGGGTGGGTGCTGGCTTATTTAACAACTGCTTGTTATACAAATCGGACAGACTTTTTTTTTGAGTACCTGTGATACTGCCACAGACCTTGATTACATTTGTCAATGCATTTTTCTGTTTGTGCTTGAGAGATGCATACCAAAAGAGTTGACAACTAAACGATTGAATGATTAATCTCTGCAGCTCTAGTCTTTACCTCTCTGCCCCGTAACCGTTTCTGTTAGTCTCATTGTTTCTCCTGTCTGCGGAGCTTCACTGTGAGGGACTTTAAAGGTAAGCATTCCTGCCTGGTGAAACAGTCACCAAAGAATGGGAAGAATGGGGTAACAGGAGGGACGGAGTCAGTAGGAGGGCAAGGTAACTGGGGAGAGGGACGACTGGAGGGCGTCACAGCGGGGGGAGAACGGAGGGGAAAGCTCCGGTGATGAAAGAGGGAAGGAAATAAGGGCTAGAGGAAAAGAGAAAGGAAGGCAGGGGGTTAATAGTGGGGTCTGAATAGGAGCTTAGCCCCCCTGCAGACCCACAAAACACACACACGCTGGATTAAGGCTGCACACGTGAAAGGGCCCACATTGGACAAACCAGCCCCGAATGTTTTCTCAAAAGCCAATAACTTCTGCTTTGTGTCATTTCCCCTCAGTCTCTCCGATTGGACCCGAAAATCAATGGAGCAACCCTGCCTATGTTATGTAACGTCAAAAATTAGTAACATCAGTTTTTGCCTCTCTTTAGGTGGCAGGAGTGAAAACATTTGTTGTGTTCTGGTTTCAGAATGATGAAGACAGTTGGAGAACAGTTACACAGGAAACAGGATGTAAACAAAGAAAAGAAAAAAAGGACAAAAACATGGAAAAAGAAAAATGTGTTTGAGAAAAGGACAAAAGTTTCGAAATTAAAGTAGGAGAAAGCTAGCCTGGTCCTACCAGACTCTGGTCGATTTCATTTGTACAGAGAGTCAGGCCACTCTCCATTGACAAGTGTTAACTTCCTTGAAGGCGGGTACTCTGTTAAAGTTTAAAATTAAAATTATTGGATCTGCCCAGAGCCACTCTGGATCTGCCATAACCAATCGCTAACGTTTGGCCGTGACGTCGGCTTAGCATCGCTAGCGTTAGCCTTAGCCGACTCCTTCACCACTAACGGAGCGAGCTGGAAAATCAAACTGTTACCGAACTCCGTTAGGAGGAGGGCCACAACATCATGGCCACCAACAAAACTCAGCAAATATTGTTCTTCTCGGGCTTTAACTTCTGGATATTCGGCAGCGTTGCCACAACGGACCGAATGGCTTCGCTCGCATCTTTCTCCACCGCCATTACAGAACTATAACTCTAGCACACGACCTCAACGTCATCGTTCTCAGCCACTCCCTCCGCCGGAGAAAACCCAAGAATATACCGCAAACCCAGATAGAGTACTGAAGGAAAATGAAAAATGAGCGGAAATACATAGGAGGGCGGAGTCAGGCTAGGAAAAACCAACAAAAACGTTTTTTTTAAATGTGTTGAAAAAAAAGTGCCTTAAAAACTAACATAAAAAATGCCGAAAAAAAACGTGAAGGGGGGGGAAAGCAACAAAAACATTGGGAAAAGCGTCAGAAAAAGCAGCAAAAAATGTCATGTTTTCCCAAATGATGTACAGATTGGAAGGCATTCTCTTAGCAAAATATTGCATGTAATAGTTAAATGATCATGCCTCCCAACCCCACACCTGCCAGGTTTGGGCTGAGCCCCGAATGTTTAAAACGTCTGGCCCCACCCCTGGACCTGGCAAACATGTTCTCATGCTTCCTCTATAGTTTGCAGGAATTTCAGGGTTCTATTCACTTTATATTTTATGACGTCATAAATGTAATCCTGTGTCACGCCTGTCTGACTAAGAGGATGTTCCAAAGATGGACAAGGAAGACAAAGACGGAGGATTCTCCCAAATTTCCACTGTGGGAATTTCCTCATCAACTTGTGAATAATATCACTTGGCATCATTGGAAATGGTGGCACACAGCCGCGTGTTTGGTGGCAAGCATTAGTGGATTTTCATTCTTTTTTTTCCCCTTTATTTTATTCTTCTTGCCCCATTGGTGGTTCGAGGAGCCAAAACATTTTTGGCTCCTCTTGGAAAAATTGTTGTCTGAGGTAATCTGTCCTTGGCAGAGCTGAGTGCCCACAGATCAATGGCTAACGTCCAGATATTGGACAGTTATGCCAATGCCAAAAATACATAATACCTGATAATGAAATTAGTCCAAAATGTAAAAACAATAGCATGTAATAGAATGTCCTGATGATGCAATAAAACGCAATTTTAACGATCTAAGCGCACGGCGTGAAGCGCCATGCGCACGTGCGTTTATGGCGTGTACGCTAGTTTAACGGCGGAAAAAAGGGTCTGTGTGCCAGGCGCATGGTTCAAAAGGGTTGTCCTTAGTGTCTTCATTAATCATAGGTGTGTTTTGGCCGTAACATGCAATAAACCAATCAGAGTGTCATCTCCCATTCCCTTTAAAAGCCAGGTGCGTTTGTACGTTGGCGCATTGCTATTATGACGGAGGATTTGCTGAGCAGGAAGGAGAGATTTTCAGGAGAAGAAACTGATCTGCTCGTGCGTGAAGTGAAAGCGTGTGAGCCGATCATAGCATAATACAATTTCACATAGTAATATTTTTATTTGTAATCTTCTGCATGTGTGTGCTGCTGTGCGTCCCTGTGTGTGTAACAAGCATAGTGTGCGCGCGCTGTGCATGAGCCTAGGCGCATTTTACCAATGCGCTGTTAAAATAACAATGAAATGCTGCGTTATTGACTTTAGACCAGGTTTTTGTTGGTCAATGGCGCGATCACTTTCCACTGCTTCAAGACAGCAATACGCCAAGAATGCACCTGAACACATCTCCCTGTGGGCGCAGGTGCATTTGCTATTTAAACAATGTGGGCGCTGGAAGGGAAATTGACAACTGCGTCAGTTTTAAACTAGCAAAGACACTTGCGTCGGGATTTGCGCTGCACTGGGTCAGGTGCACGATAGGACCCTAAAGGTCTTTTTACAGTTGCCGCAGCCAACCTGTCGTGCATCAATGTGACATAAAAATGACGTTGATTTTTTTCAGCGGCACAGAGTGACTGCAAGTCTCTCTTGTTACTTACTGGGTTAAGATGAGTTCTTTTATGGCGAATGAAAGGCTTGATCCGACGAAGTAGGCCATCAAATCAAATCGAAGCATTGACGTCAATGCTGCTGCCAGTTCTGCCGTTGTTTACCTTTTTCTTCTTCTTCTAGTCCGTAGAAATAGCAAAGTCGGTAGCCTTTCCTCATTAGCACCACCTCTGTTCAGGAGAAGACTGCAACTCGTGTCGCGACCACCACGCGCGAGTATAAACAGTTACGGCGCTCCCATGACGTCACACTGGCGCACGACAGGTCGGCTGCGGTGAGTATACCCCACGTTTAAGAACCTCTCAGGACAGGATTGCTTCTTTTTAAATTTCTGTCATGTTGCGGTCAAGTGAAATCATTGGCAATACCCATGATTCGGCTGAAACTGCTGTAGCCTCATTTAAGCTTAGCATAAAATAAGAACTGTGGATTGTTTCCCCATTTATTACAGTGTAGATGCACAAATATCTATCTTTTTATGAACAGTAGAAAACAAAAGACCAAAACCACAATCCGACACAAAAGCACACCAAAACCCAGAAGAAATCATCCAGCGCGGATAGATGATCACACAATACACGAGCCATGAAGTTAGGTTAGGAGCACACACTGTACGGAGAACTGCTGCAGGAATACTGTGACAGAGCACATATTTCTACAACATGATTGTAGGAAGTTGGTTGTAGAAAAGATGCCAGTGCCATTGTGCTGAATCTCAAGTGTAAACACTGACTGCAGCAACAATTTCTAATGAACAGAAAGTAAACAGTGTCCAGCACATTCACGCATTTACACACAGCCTGTACACTTGCATCCATACACAAGGTGTGTGTAAAGTGATATAATATGCACCGGGTGTCTTGATAAATAATAATAATGAACGGCAATTTTAATGATCAGTCGACGAAATAAACAAGCTTAAAATGTCACGTTTATTCGGCTTTCTAATTTAAACGAAGGAACCAAATGTCACTATGTTTAGTCATAAATCATTAATCAATTTTGATCATAAATCCCATACTCAACTTCTGTTCAGTCTGTGTTCAAAACTTTGAACACAGAAGATTAATGATTAATGTTAATGTTCGATTAATGTTCGGATACAATCTAATTTAGGTTGGTAATGCTTACTTAATTCCAAAATGACCAACACGACAATCTGTAAAAAAGAAAAAAAAGAAAAAAAGAAAAGTGGTTGATTTCTTTAACTTTTAAGTCAAATTAATATTTATCTATAAACAGCTTTTTGTCACTGTAAGCCAGCAAGCCCTGCTGGTTTAAAGAGTAGTGTGATCTGAGTGGAATGTACTAGCAGGGGGATGGCAGCGTCCATCTGTGAAGTCAGAGGGGGGTCTGTAATCTCTGTCTCTGAACCCCCCACGCCAAAGCAGAGATGGACACAGGAAATACTGTAAAACGGGAAGAAGACAGGGGGGGTTATTGTACTCCATCACAGAGCCTGTTTTGATGGCCCAGAGTTTTTACGAGGGCTTCAGGATCCGGGTGACTGTGTTTCTGGATGTCTGAACAGAGTGCTGCTAAGTTATGTGAATTGAACTCAGGCTGGAATACAAAGCTCGCCCAGAATGTGCTCAAGGTGTACTTGTTGGCTACAAAAGATGTGATGTAACTATACACTGCATCCTGTGCCTCAACAGTTTGCATTATTCTTTTGTTTTGCATCATATCCAATGAAGTGAGTCTCTTCAGATTTGAACGGCGTAACCACATTCTCAATCCTGTGCCCAGTGTGATCATAAAGTAGCCTATCAATACCAATTACAGACATAAAATAAAGTGCTAAATATTATGCAAGTAAATGAACGTGAGTTAAACTCTTCACATATGGCAGGCAAAATGTTCCACATTGTGGAACAATACAGTTTATCTTATCTTTTCTGCCAGACTGTGAATAAAGAGTCAATGCCCTGGTGTGCAGTTGATTTTGACTTTGAATTAAAATAGCCACTGCAAATCTGGAGATTAAATGATGGGAAATGCAGATGAAGAAGGTGTAACTTTAGACTTTTTCATTTTACAATAACATTTAAAGGTGCCGTAGGTAGGATTGCGAAGATCCAGGACTTAACCAAAATATTTGAACATTAACAACGTCTCAGTCCCTCCTCCCTTTCCGCTAAAGCCAAAAACGGTCTCCTAAGCCCCTCCCCCCACAAGGGAGAATGCAGTGATTGACACGCAGAAAGACACCATGTCACAGTAGAAAAAGAATGAGGTGTTACTATTAACATTATTAATCACTCTATTTAAGTATCTCAATAAGTCATGACAGTGTGACAGGGAGTCAGCATGTATATATATATATATATATATATATATATATATATATATATATATATATATATATATATATATATATATATATTAGGGCTCCCAAACGATTATTTTTTTAATCGAGATTAATCGCTGAATTTCTATAGTTAATCGCAATTAATAGCATATTTTATCACATGATTAAAATTCTATTATTTTGCATTTCAGAACAGTTTTTAAGTACATATTAACAATCAAAAGCTATTTTTACCAGTGTGTCTTGATTGGGAATCAAATGAATGCAAAGAAAGTTACTTTATGAACTTGATTTTAAGATTTGTAATTATTTATTAACTGTAAACAAAAGAAAAATGTGTGAATCTCATTATTGTACAATTCCTCCAAGTACCTAACTAAAAAACTAAAAATCCCTATCCTTACTAGAGTCAATATAGTGTTTAATAACTCCTAAATAATGTTGATTACTCACTGACGTCCAGTGATCACCAGTTAATGAGACAGTGTTTGCATCACTTTGCAGCTGTTCCAGTTGGGCTGCTTTCTCCGTGTCATACAGGCTGTGTATCTGTGAAAACTACTGTCCTCCTCGACGGCAACGAGACAGGTCAGAACATGCCAACCATAGTACGTCTTTAAGCTCCGAGTCCTCTACGATGTTGACAGGTCTACAGTTAGTTGCCACCTGTTTCGCAAGAGCTGTAGTAATTTTTGGGGATTTGGTTTCATCCACAGGTCGGCAAGTAGCGCTCTCCAAAATACTGCTTTGCCTGAGTGGGTAGCATGCTAGGAGCTAGCATCAACGTTAACTGTACTGTACTACTACTACTGTACTGCTTAGCTCCGTAGGTGGTAGCTCAAGCTTGACGTGCTTCGGTGATATTTTAATTTGGCTTTACACAATGTGCATATTAAGGCATAGATACCCGATCCGAGCCCGACGGGTCCCGACGGGTCGACGGGTCCCGACTGGTCCCGACGGGCTGGGTTCGGACAGATATTTCGAAATTATGGTCAGGTTCGGGTCTGGCTCGGTCACATCAGCGCCGATATGGCATTTATTGTAAAATGGTGCTGCGGCTCATTTAAGAGAGCTCAGTGCCTGTGTAAAGTGAGCAGAAGAGAGATAGAGAAAGAGGAAGCAGACGTGTAGATGCGACCGGAGCAGAGTTGGTGGAATAAATTTAAGTTTTGTAGCCAACACAGTGTGTGCGGTGTCGGAGATAAATCCCAGACTGAAAGCCAAGTTCATTCATCTGCTCACCATAACGGGATATAACCCTAACGTTATATAACGTCGGCCCTGGATTTAATTAGTCTCCCCTGGTTTTCTGATCACGGTCGGAAACGAAGCAATCAGGAAAGGTTAACACATTTAACATTTTAAATTAAACAGCTTATTAATGTGCACTTGTTGCCCCGTGTGTGCTGATGCGCTCATCTGTTGACATTTTCGAATGCCTTCCTACAGTTGCTTAATAAAAGCTTTCCACGTACGACAAACGTAATGTGTCATTAGTATGAAAAAAAAAATAGATTTTAACTGTGTCGGGCTGGGGTCGGGCTCGGACAAAAATGTCTTAATGCCTGTCGGACTCGGGCCGGGTTCGGTCACGGCTCTGTCGGACGCGGGCCGGGATCAGACCTCTAGCACATATGGTTTTCGACTTGTCTACGAGCCGTCCGGGAGTTTTGGAAAATAAAAAGCGCCATTCAGGATTTCATTACTGCTGTCTTTCTCCATCATGCCTGCAGCCTGCAGCAGCAGGATGTGTTACGAGGAAGTGGCAGCTTGATGATAAGTAACGGTGCTGCAAAGGGTCAAAATAGTAGCCTGTTAGGCACGACGCAAAGCCAAGTGAAGTGTATAATAACTTAATAAATGCCGGCATGCGATTAATGCGATTAAAAAAAATTGATCGCATCGCGGCGGCCCTTAATCGCATTACGATTAACGCATTAACGCTGACAGCCCTAATATGTATGTATGTATGTGTATATATATATATATATATATATATATATATATATATATATATATATATATATATATATATACATATTTAAATGTCTTTTTATTTCAATTTGAATATATATTGGAATTTAGAATATTTGTTGACAGTGCAGTTGCCTAGTGGTGATTTTAGGATTCAATGTTTGCATCCTTGTCTTCCTATATTTTGTTTCAAACCATGTGTGTCTTCCTCCTTTTGGTCTGAACCTTGAGCCATATCATGCCAAAGTGAATTGAGCAAGGAAGCAATACATTTTATTGCTCATGAGTTAACTTTTCAATTCAATTTTATATATAGTAATAAATCATAACAAGAGTTATCTCAAGACAGTTTACAGAGAGAGTAGGCCTCTATGATTTACGAAAGACCCAACAATTCCAGTAATTCCCCCAAGAGCAAGCATTTGATGCGACAGTGGCGAGGAAAAACTCCCTTTTAGGCAGAAACCTTGAGTGGTGAGGAAAACCTCGGACAGACCCAGGCTTGGTTGACTTTGTCTGACGGTGCCGGTTGGGGGTATGATGAACGGTGGCAATTATAGTCACAATAAAGATAATGGAACTAGGACTAGAAATAGTAGGTGTAGTAGTTTATGGTGTAGCAGGGCACTGCAGGGCGTGGCAGGACGTAGCATGGCATTGCAGGACGTAGCAGGGCACTGCAGGGCGTAGCACATTATAGCAGGGCATTGCAGGGCATAGCAGGACGTAGCAGGGCACTGCAGGGCGTACCAGGGCACTGCAGGGCGTCGCAGGGTGTAGCAGGACATAGCATGGCATAGCAGGGCGTAGCAGGGCACTGCAGGGAGTAGCAGGACATAGCAGGGCGTAGCAGGGTGTAGCAGGGCATAGCAGGGCGTGGAGCAGGACCACGGTGACAGTTGCAACCACGATTTAGGTGCCACCCTAATCCAAGGAAAACTGCAGGGCGAAAAAACCTAAGGACTCCAGGGAATAAAAAGGTATGTTCCTCTTTCAAATGTTACATAACATAGTTTTGCTTTGTAGTTGAGAGGACTACAAGTCCCCACCGATATCTTCTGTCATTGTACAGTAATTCTACAACCCGTAGAAGCATGTGTTCGTCCTTCGGTACCACAGCAGTGTGAGGGCCTTGGTAAACCCTGGTCAGGTGCAAGGTCACAAAGACCAACAGCAAACATGGGTTTATCACGGGTCACTGCACCGCTGACTACCACCCTAAAAATACAGACTTCGGTGTCAGAGAGGTGTCGGCTGGGAATTGCAATGGCGGTTTTATTTATATAGCACCTTTCATTGTACAGAAACCCAAAGTGCTCTACGTTAAAAACAGCATAAACATTAGAACAAAGCATGAACAGAAATAGGAATACAGTAGAAGCATCGACACAACAAGGCAATTCATAAAAACTAGCAAAATACAAATTCACCCCCCCCACACACACACACACACACACACACACACACACATACACACTGTAATTAATCAAATGCCTGAGAAAATTAGAAGGTTTTGAGTTTACTTTCGAATGTGGACACAATGTGGTGAAACTTGTTTTTCAGATACATACATAGGGAATTGTGAAAGAAAATATTGCTAATGAACAGTTGGGCAACATTGGCATGTCATTTCAATTATAAAGGGAAGTGAGAGCTGCAAAGAAATTATTTCCCATCATCTGTAAACTACTGTGAATTTCCTATGAGAAAAGCAGTTTAAAGGGTAAGACATTCAATTAATCCTGCTGTATCATGCAACGTTCTGCATGTAAACACTCCTGTACACAAACACTCCGGCTTTCCCTTAAGGAGAAACAACACAAAGGTGTATCTTTTTTCATTCCTCCTCTCCCTTGGTCTGTGTGTGCGTGTGTGTGTGTGTGTGTGTGTGTGTGTGTGTGTGTGTGTGTGTGTGTGTGTGTGTGTGTGTGTGTGTGCGTGTGTGTGTGTCTGCGTGTGTGTGTGTGTGTGTGTGTGTGTGTGTGTGTGATGGAAATCTCACAGGACATCAGAGGGCTCCAAGATGCTCCTCTCAGTGATTAGCTGTGCTCAGCAAGCTCCACAGAGAGCCACTCAGACACGCTCAGCCCCCCCACCCCTCCACGCACACACACACACACACACACACACACACACACACAAACACACAGTTTGTCTCAGTGTTAGAGACAGGCAGACTGGCAGGCCCACTTGTCACTGGCTAAGCTGATGACTGACAAGAGAGTGTGTGTGTGTGTGTGTGTGTGTGTGTGTGTGTGTGTGTGTGTGTGTGTGTGTGTGTGTGTGTGTGTGTGTGTGTGAGAAAGGGTGGATGCATTTTGTCTGTCTATATACTGTATGTTTTTATCTGTGTACATATTTCGTGTGTGTGTGTGTCTATGTCTATGTGTGTGACATGAAGTCGTGGGTCTGGTCGTGCTTGTTTAGAGACTGCAGTTGACTAAGCCAAAGCCTGATCACCTCGGTGTGGTGACTGATGCTGACAGACAGAGGACATGATGAAAGTCTCAGTCCAACATTTTTCAACATAAAGCAGGATTTTATTTGAGTAGCCTCCTTCCCCCGCTCCCTTGAATGCATATCACACATTCCCTTGTTGCAGTAGTCATCAAACAGCATGCTGCTATATTTTCTGTACTTTAACATCAAAGGAATTCAAACTGCCTGAATTTGACATAAAGTCAGTCTTTTATGTTGACACATCTTACTCTCTTTACAAGGCCATCATAAATCCCTGCAAGAGGATGTTAAACTTACCCAGACGCGCTGCTATTGCATGAATTAGGCCAAATCACCAACTATACACAGACATACACACGTACACTACTCAATCCACAGGAAGCTCTAGGTAATTTATACACCACCATCAAGCTGTCCTGTCAAGACCTGTGAAGCCTCACCTTTTACTTATGTTTGACAAAGACACAAGCTGACTAAAGTCTGATTTATGTTTCTGCGGAGACAACATGCAGAGCTTTCGCCGTAGCCTACGTAAGCAGTGATGGGCAGGGCATGGAATTAACCCCCGACCACCCACCAAATGCGGGTGAATTTTGCAATTGGTAACACTGTCAATCTACCTGCGACATTGGCAGGTAGCCAATGAGAATTGAGTGATTCAGACGCATAACTATCGGTAAGCAGGGTACGCGGTTGCTTACGGGCCTTGTCCAATCAGGGGCCCGCATCATTGGAAGACATTGATTGACAGCCAGGGCCCCCTATCGCATTTTCATTTCTCACACAAACCCAGCAGTCCCACGTGCAGCCACTGACCAAGCGGGAGTGAGAACGGGTAAAATTCCTTGTTTATGTTATGAAGACGAGACGTGTGTGACTCGAACATCTCATATTTACCAACAAAATGTACAGCAAAAGACCGTGCAAAACATTACAGACCGTCCTGCCAACATGTAGACATTTTAACATCAATGTACGCTGTAACGATTTTTCACTCTAAAGTCAGCGGCTGCTGTTTCAATACTGTCGGCTCTCTGCAGCGGGCGGGGCTGCTCCGTTTCCCTCGCGACAGACGCGCACACACAATCACACACAAACACACACACACAAACGCACACGGTGGATGCAGGAAAAACCGGAGATGAGACGTACAGGATGACCTAAATTGAGGACAGCTACGCTTGTTATTGTAAGTGCAATGATAAGTTAAAGTCCAATAAGTACTTTATCAAACCGTATGAATATGTGTCCCAGCCCAGGATAGGAAATTAACTAACAATATAAAGATCAACAAGCCACTGACAATGACAGATATGTTCATATTTGATTCATTCAATAAATTATTATTTTGTGTCTTAAATCCACCAACCGTTTTCATATTATACCAACATTTGCAGCATCTTGAGCCTTTTTGGTAAGGTTCCTAGGAAATCTCAGCCCAGAGTAATTAATTAATAGTAATAATTGTTATTCTCCCCAAAACAAGTTTCCTTTTTATTTATTTATTTTATTTTTAAGAACTATACAAAAAAAATTCATGTGTTATGGTGCGCATTCACCAGTGTTTTTTGGGTTGTTGTGGTGTGCGTAGGCCACTCCTGATTTTGTCAGTCATCTCATCTCTTATATGCAGTAACGAGCCAACACCGGGCCCCTATGCAGGATTAACAAGGCGGGCCCCCCTACTACAGCACGAGATGACGGCGCAATGTCCACAAGTAGGCTACCATGGCTGGTAAAAAGTCACTGTGGCAGGTGGATTTTTAAATCCACCTGCCACAGTGACTGGTGGTCAAAAAAGTTAACTTCATGCCCTGGTGATGGGAGTAACGTGTTACAAAAGTAACGCAATTAAAGTAATGTATTCCTTTTTGCTGTAACGCAGTAATATAACGCATTACTAATAAAATGTTGGTAATATTATACCGGTTACAATCTCAGTAACGCAAGTTTTTTACGCTGCGTTGAAGCGAGCTGTCCCGTCACTGTTCCCGTGGTCAGAGCCAGAGCCGATAGTCTAGGGACATCTGTGTCCTGTCAGCGCCGACAGCAATGTGCCCAAGCAACTGACGGATAACAACATGTCGGGAATTAATGTTTAGTCTCGCTACACGTAATATCATTACATTTTTATCAGCGGTGGAAAGTAACTATACTGTAGGCTACTTCGATTCAATTGTAAGGTGCTTTTAATTGAGTATTTTCATTTTCTCCTACTTATTAGGCTACTTCTAGTCCACCACAATTCAGAGTCAAGTAGGCTATTGTACGTTTTACTTAACTATTTATTTTATAGCTTTAGTTACTTTGCAGATTCAGATAACTAATACAAAATAATATGAATAAATGATGATGTATATAGTGGATAAAGATGAGACTTTGTTGATCCCGTGGTGAAATTCACAAGCTACCTGCCAAGTCATACTTACGTATATAATAATACTTTTATTTTGGTGAAAGTAACTCAAAAGTAACACAAAAGTAGTGTAAAGCTTTACAACTCAGAGACAGTAATATTGTAATATATCTAATTACTCTCAAATGACAGTAACCAGTAATCAATAATGTATTACATTTTGAAAGTAACTTGCCCAACACTGTACATAAGTGGCCTGAAGTTTATACTTATGCGTTGGTGTGTGTGTCGATCTCTTTAAGAGAATAGCAGGGCAGGTATGTGTGTGTGCGTGGGGAGTGTGTGGTAGAGCGAGTGAGAGATTGACGCGGGTTAGCTTCAGAGTGAGTACAGACTTTAGAGCCATAGCGAGAGACAGAGTTTCTCTCCTGTGCTTTCTGACCGTTGTCGGAAATCTGCAGCAGGAAAAGTTAGCTCTCTCTTTGATTTCATGTTGTTTATGGAGAAGGAGAACCAGGAAATGCAACACTACTACTACACTGCAAATGCTAGTTACATTTCTTGAGAGGTGCACGTCAGGCTACGGCGCATAGTGCTAGAAAATGTGAGGCACTTAGCAACGCGAAAAACAGCAAGCAAAATGCTTCACTCTCATTGAAAACAATCACAAAAAGCAGACCCAGGCTGCTAAAATGCGCTCTGTCTGATCGCAGCCTTAAACTGTCTTGTCCTTTTCTAACACTTGTCAAATTGCATCATTGATTAAATATCTTGTCATCTGCCAATTCATGTTGGGGTCTGTTAGCGCTGCAAGGGTCATTCCTCTGGCTTTCTTTGTCTCTTTGTCCACCACTTTGGTCTAGACAGAAATATTGATGACAACATTCATGCGGTGCATCTCATAGCCTTCTAAATTGCCTCCTCGAGTCCTCCACTCCCCTCCCTTCCTCGCGTCTTTGTCCCTCCTACCGAGGAGGCACGGGAGAGATGCGAGGAAATCATGAGAGGAGAGAGGCAACGTCCAAATGTGTTTTTGGAGGGATGAGACTGGACGGAGTTAACAACTCCTTCAGCTGCACGGCTTCCAGGAAGGCTGCTCTCGTGTATCGTCGCCTATAGCTCCTTGATGATCCCTCCTCGTTGCTCGCTCCTCGGGGCAGAAATAAGAGCTTTGAGACGGCCTTCACAGAGGAGGGACAGAACAACTTCTGGTTCAGCCGAGGACCAAGGAGTTGAAGAGCTATCGAATAAGGGTGATGAGATGCAGCCATGGTCTCCAGAGGATGAGTCCTAATGACTCTGTTGATCCTCTGACGTTTAATTTTGCACCACCAGCAACTTTTTAATCAAAACTTGTCATGGTTGTGTATGTTTCTGTTTCCTGTTTTATTTTGTAGTCTGTTTTCTCCCATGTCATGTCTTGTTTTACTTCCTGCCTTGTGTTTCCCACCTTTGTGATTGTCTGCCCCACCCTGATGTGTGTCACCTGTCCCTTGTTTCACCCTCGTTGCCTTGTGTATTTAGTCTCTGTGTTGTCTTGGTCTGGTGTCAGATCACTGTATTGTTTTGGGTGTTAGTGTGTGGAGTCTACCCCCTTTGTCTCGATGTTCTAGTTTTTGTGAGTCCTGTTCTTTTGGTTTCCGTTTTGGAACTATTTTTGCTTGCTGTCTTCAGGACCCCTTTGGTTGTATTAATCCATACAACCAAAGGAGTCAGGAACAGGTGAAACACATCAGGGTGGGGCCGACAATCACAAAGGCGGGAAACACAAGGCAGGAAGTAAAACAAGACAGAAAACAGACTATAAAATAAAACAGGAAATGACAAAAATATAAAAAAATATCTAAACATGTGTTGCTTTCTCTCTTGGGCAGAATATTTATTATTTCTAATTTGACCAAAAAGTTTCAGTTCCTGCACATTATACCAAACAATATACCAAATGGTTTATTGTGTAGATTCAGATCATTAGTCTCAATAAAGCCTTTTGAGTGGAAGCAAACCAATTCTTTCACTATGGCTCAACATTCTGTCTGTTCACAAATCCTTACATGTCTGGTTGGTAGTTTGTCTTTCCTTGTTTGCATTGTTTTCCCTTGTCTGTATGATTGCTTGATTGTCTGTCACATGCATGGCAGGACCGCTGGGTTATGTTTGTTTATGATGAGTATTCTTTTTCTGCTCTTCTTTGAAATAGTTTCTTATTGGGTTTTGATAGTTGCTGCGCCTGAATGATTCCATAAAATCAAAGCATCCTAGTGTTGGAGTTAGGGCTCCTTCACACTGCCTTGCGTGGCGTGAGCGTGTCAGCTGCGTGGCGTGTCCATTTTTATTTCGGCTCCCATGTTAACAGGTTAGAGCTTGCACACTGCCTGTGTGACACGCACGTCTCAGGCGCGGCTCAAGCCGCACCGAAAACGCATGCATGCTAAAAATAGGACCGACGCCTATTTTTCACATGACACGCAAGCGTGTTGGAAGCATTTCCAGGCAAAATAGAATACAAAAAGATGTTTATATGTCATTTTGACAAGAATACAAATTAATAAATGACATTTCGATGTTTGAAAGTCTCTAGGTTTTGACATAAATGCAGATATAAATGTAATTTTAAAAAAATAATAATAAATAATTATCGATTTTCAAATATTGCACCTGTCAATACAGAAAGAGATATTCTGTAGCCTATTTTGCCGTCAATACTGCTAACGTTGTCGTTGCTGTAATCAAATCAGTACATATTTATGTTTAGCATGAAGTATACTACTACTTGAGAGCAGTAAATCAATGAGAAACATACATGTGTACAGACAAGGCTAGCAGCAGCAGTCAGACACGTTTCTGGTGTGCAAAGACATAGAAAACGCCACGCAGCCGCCACGCAACTGACACGCAACAGAAACGCCACGCTCACGCCACGCAGGCAGTGTGAAGCCAGCCTTAAGCTCCCAGAAGCAGGTCTCCAGGCCGACAATGAATGAAGCCGGTGGGCAAGTTAGTTTAGCACTATTTTTCCCAAAATACAAGTGTTTATAAAGTATGGGTATACAAGCTGATACTGTGTGAATAATGTGTGAGTAGTTTGGTTTGTGCAGACACTCTGATATTCTTATTGTTTAGGACTTTGGAGCTGTCCCTGGATGTCAAACTCTGTGACAGGGTGACCCTGTGTGTCCAGGCTGAAAACAAAGATGGATGAGTGTGAAGTGACTATGAAAAAAGATGGTCTCATGTGTGCACCACAACATTTTAGAGTCAGAGGACTAGCAGAAAACTTGGCATAGATAATTAAAGGGTTGGGAATTGTTTTTGATATTAACAATTCTGATTCCAATTCTGATTCTTCCTTTCAATTCCAGTTCTTATCGATTCTGATTCTTCTTTTTTTTTTTGATAAATTTTTTATTATTTTTATATTTTTGAACATACAGAATATACAAATACAATTGAACAAGAACAAAAACCCTCATGCTTTTTTTTCACAGATAAGAGGACAATTCTATTTTGATTCAATGGTGATTTACAGTTTTACATTGTTGTATATTAGAAATGAAGTTATTTGATCTCTTTAGAAGAGAATGTATTTAGAAAACGTTTTGATTAAATAAGGCGAACGAATGAATATAATGGGTATTGATGTATCTCAACAGTGTGTCACAATTGTCAATTCCATTTTCAAGAAAAAGATTTACTGAAATTGTGCTATCATGCTGTGGAAAATGTCCACCCCCGGGTTTATACAGCCACAGAAAGGGACCAAATGAAAAGCTCATTTTTCTGCTTCCATTCCAGCATCCTTCTTCAGTCAGAGCTCCAGTTTTTCACTTTGTCTCAGCAAGGCACAGTAAACAGCATTGCCAGAGCCAGTCAGCCAATATGGTGTAACTGATTTAAGGCGGATTAGAGATTCCTGCGCTAAGCCGGAGAGAATCCTCTCAAATATTCACAGACGGACTGAATTAGTGAAAGAAACAATAGCCATTTTCAATGCATCTTATGTCAAATGTTTGTGTCCTGTGATACTTGCAGCCACTGTAGGTGGCTGGCTTTAAGTCACGAGGACATGTGACATGATTATAATTTTAAAGCTGTGACATTTCTTTATGACATTTGAACAAGAGCATGATTTAAAAATACACATCACTGGCTTTACAAAAACAACAAAAAACGTGTTCCTCAAGCCTAAAGTTCTTGTTTCCTTTTGGCTTTCCTTCACTGTAACTAACTAATTCCTGAAAAAGGTTTTGGCTCAAAGGAAGTGAAACTGCTCCTAGTTTACAACAGTTTTTTTTCTCATGCTAGTCAGCTGTAAAAGCATTATACACCAAATATGCTACAGTTATCCTACATCAATTATGTCTTTGAACCAGATAGGCCTTTCAGATATGAAGACAGTGATTTCCTGATCAAATGAGAAATCTGGGAAACAGCCTTTGCTTATGATTATGACACATTATGACGCTTATGACGCATACACACTGCATATGCAGTATTTTGAATATATGTCTAATTCAGTCAGGAACACTCTCGTCATAGATTTAACCATGTATTGCAACAAATGGATATACAGTTATACTTGGCGATGAGGGCTCTGTTTTGATGATGCTCCCTGGATAAGCCAAGCTGCATGCTAAGATGACACAGGGAGCACGCTGCTGAGAGCCCCCCCCCCCCCCCCCCCCCTGTACACAAGAGTAGGCCCAATCCAAGACATCAAAACAATTTCAGACTTAAGTTATGATGACACCCAAAACGGGGAAGGTGGAGGCTGGGGTGATGGTGTTTTAAGCCCCCAACATCCTCTTCCAGGCAGCGCTGCGACCATTGACTTCAAGGCACCTAACACTAACCTTAAGCTTAACCTTAACCCTAACCTTAACCCTAACCCTATCCTAGTGCCTTCCAGGCAGCGCTGCCTGGAAGGCACTAGGATAAAACACCGATAAACGGCTGGGGTGGTGGAGGTTATCTTTGCCAGCAGCAGCAGTGTGAGGCAGCATTGGAGTAGCAGAAAGCAGAGAGGAATAGGATTGGGAATCGAGACCCGATTCTTACTTGGAATCATTCCAAAAATTACGTTTCCATCAGAATCGTTTCTTTATTGGAATCGTTTGGAGGATTTGGTTTCATATCCGATTATCGGTTCCCAATTTAACATGTGCAAGTTTTGGTTTCCGCAGCAGCCAGGCATTTGTTGTGTTGCAGCCATGGAGCACAGTAAGCGGCGCTCTAGTGTGGCTTTAGTTTGTTGAAAAAGCCCGGTAAAACTCGGTAAAGCCCGGTAGAGCTCCTATTGTGTGAAAGCCCGGTAAAACTGCAAACCACCGTTGAATCTAAATAAAACGTTCCTCTTTTTTGTGAAATAAGCATGTGACCCGTTTCAACTCTACCCCTCAAAGAATCGGAATCGATAAGAAACGGAATCGAAAGGAAGAATCGGAATTAGAATCAGAAGTATTAAATTCCAAACGATGCCCAACCCTAGAGAGGAATAGGGAGACATTTAAATGGACCGCCTGATGTGAAAATGGCTGTGATTGGTTGTGACTGGCTGGAATGATAATTCAATTAGGGGGCCTTTGACTTCCGTGTCCTGCATGAACTAACGCAATATATTTACCTATTAGGGTAAAAAATCCTTGCTGAAGGCACTGCTTCAAATCACTGCTGTTTTAGTGTGTGTTGAGTCGAAGCACTTATTCAGAGTGCAAGTGAGCCAACTGGCAAGCTTGAATGGCAGAAATAGAACCCTAATCAAAATATAGCAATACATGAATGGTGCCACAGTATGTCTTTTTTTCTCCAACTTTCTTGTTTGCTAATCAATGCCAACAGCCTGTCCAGGAAAAGGAAGTTTCTTCAGGTTTACAGGAAGCTTGCCATCCTTATGGACTATAATGACTTGGCTGGTCTACCTTCGAGTGCTCACTTCACACTAAAACATACAGGTACAGGAGTATATTTTGACACATCCATACTGTGCAATGCATAACTATTATCAGACCGGCCCTCGCGGCCTCAAAACACTACCGGCCCACCGGGAAAAGTCCCGACTCTCCCAATTGCCACTCCACTACTGGTCATTACCAACTCATAAAATACACTTGGTCAGTGGCTCTCATCGTCGGATACTGATGCAAAAATCACCCTTAAGCGTCTGTATGGAACGCACTGGGCATAGCAGCAGCTTGACCGCGGTAAGATGATGTAGTATTAAGAGCGACAACGTTAGCGAGTAGTATGAAATTTGTGTAGGGAGGTTGGAGGGAGGATGGTTGCTGGGTCGAACAACACAGGACTTTTACGCAAGAGACCGGGGGTTTGTGTCCCCACCCAGGATCTTTTGCTGAACCTAACTGTCTTGTTCTTGTGCCACATGTCAGTTAAATGTAGGTCCTGACCCAGAGCGCCAAAAAGTGACGCCAAGAGTGTGTCAAGCGTGTCTAAATATTACACCAAAGGACTAGACGCGTGTCTCGAGAGTTTCAAATAGTGACGCCAAGGGTCCCCACCCAGAGCGTCAAAAAGTGACGCCAAGAGTCCAGGCAAGAGCGTCTAAATATTACGCTAAAGGAGACTTTTTGTGTATATGACATGATTTTGTATAACAAACGCCAAAGGCACCTGACTGTGCATCGGTTTTAACGCGATGGGAGTGAGAATGTGTTGACTGGTCACAGTTTAAATGAAATGGCATTCCACAACTTATCTATGCCAACAGGGAGAGTAAACAGTGTAGAGGGAGAATCTAACCCTCTTTTCAGCCAGGATGGATGGTTAAGTGTGGTTTTCACACACGAAAGTCCAAACCAAGGTCCGGACAAAGGTTCATGTTTTTGTTACATTGTATACATTTGATCCGTTTAGTTTTGGTTTCACACTGCAGTTATGCAAGCAAGCGCACTAAAGACCTTTACCTGACACACCTACGCCCCGTCGTCATCGCATATGTGAGCCGCCGCATCTCCCAATACTTGGAATTGATTGGTTTGTAGATGGGCTTCCCCGTCTTCTCGTATCTTCTCTCTGGTGTCGGAGTTGTTGTGAGTTTTTTCTAACCGACTGCTGCTCTCTTTTTGTTTTGTTGCGTTGTTGAGAAGCAAGACACGGGGAACGTTAATTTGGTTTTGAGAAGCTACAGCATTTATTCAGAGACAAACTGAAACCTACGCTGTACATTTACCCCCACGACAAGTAAACTGCCAATTTATTCTCTCTTTCTCTAGCTCATTCACCATCACTCTCTCTAATCACTAAGCTATTTCTTTAAGGAGCTGCGTTTCTCTGACAACACAACAATAGACTGCCAGAACTTTCTGTATTTGGTCCGAAAGTCCAAACCAAGCTTTCACACTAGAAACAAATCGGACCATGGTATGCCTCAGGCCTTACTTTCGGAAACCTTTCTTTACAAATGTGATTTAATTCCCACTTGAGTGAAATTATTAAATTGATATTTTCAAGGATCTTGTCCATCTGTTTCCCAACTGAATTTTAAATGGTTTCCTTTTTCTTTTCTTTTTTTTTTTTACAACTGTGTCTTTGTTTGATGTTGTTTTGTTTGCAAATGTCTGTGCTTACAACCCAATTGACCTTTAGGATTTAATAAAGATTGACCTAAACAATTGGCCTGATACAAAAATGTTTTCTTTCAGAAATGTGTTCAGAAAAATTCAGGAGCAATGGGTGCACCTCCAATTTGTTGATACATAAATTAATAAAATCATTCTAAATGTTGTGAATCAGGTTTGTCCTTCAAATGAAAAGCACATTCCAGTTTGGCATTGGACAATTGTCATTGGGATCGGAATAGTCCCAAGGACACCAAAAAAACGCAACAATATAAATTCATACAGTATCAACATCATATTTCAAGAATCATCTGAGGTCTGATGGGTGTACTAGGGCCACAGGAGGACAGGCAGTTCCTAAAATGCTGAAATAGATGAGAGCAGTGGATCTATACCTGGAGGGGTTGTGCTTTCAGTTGTGTAGTCTCAAGTGGCACTACACAGTGAGCAGGATAAATGAGCCACCAACTCTCAACGTTAAGGATCAGGTTCATGATTGTTGCAGTAATCAAAAGCAAAATCGTATTTGTCATTTTCTGTGAAGTATGTTAGACCTTTGAGTGAAATCTGAGGCATTGGGCCATCTATTAGACAAATAATGTAGATACAGACCATAGGCCGTACTCTACGCTGTAGCTGTTGATGTGCTAAGCTACGTGGGTAACTACATGTCGCATCAATCCCTGGCTCCTCCTGTCCATATGCTGAAGAGCCCTTGAGATTTAACTAATGCCTTGCACGGTAGCTCTCTGCTATGAGTAGGTGAAGGAGATTGCAGTATTTTGAATAATGCTTTCAATAAAACCGCTATATAATTGCATTGCCAATTCAAATTGATAGCTCTTTAAACCCTTTAATCTCAAAGCCCTGATGACATCTTTGGGGGTTATTTTCCCAGACTTGTCAAATGTATTCTGCAACTCCCACATTTATGTCAAACTAAATCATATTATAAAAATACTTTTTTACTCGCTCTAAAAAAAACTAACAAGTCCACTAAAACAGCAAAGCAAAACGAAGCAAGACACTGTAAAAACACCACAATGTCACCAAAATAGAGAGGTACAGCAAATGCCCATATTTATATGTATATATGATATTAAATTTGTTTTTGTTTTTAAAGGATAGGAGGATGTGCTTGTGGGTACGCGACCTGCACGATCGCATCTCCCAATACTTGGAATTGATTGGTTTGTAGATGGGTTTCCCCGTCTTCTCGTATCTTCTCTCTGGTGTCGGAGTTGTTGTGAGTTTTTTTCTAACCGACTGCTGCTCTCTTTTTGTTTTGTTGCGTTGTTGAGAAGCAAGACACGGGGAACGTTAATTTGGTTTTGAGAAGCTACAGCATTTATTCAGAGACAAACTGAAACCTACGCTGTACATTTACCCCCACGACAAGTAAACTGCCAATTTATTCTCTCTTTCTCTAGCTCATTCACCATCACTCTCTCTCTCTCTCTCTCTCTCTCTCTCTCTCTCTCTCTCTCTGCACGATCCGACATGCGCATGCGCAGGATGTTCGTGCATGAGCAGATGATAATCCTGTTTTTACGACTGCACGGTCTGTTCCACGCTTGCGCACTTTTGCGCGAGTGTGGAGCGTGGAGTGTGGAGGAAACTGAAGGTCAGACTTCATTCCACATGTAACCTAAATGGTGTATGTTCATGTAACATGTAACAACTCCTTTATTATTTTGGATTGGCAACCACATAAACACCTCGGAATGCATAGCGTAAGCTACATTTAAAAACATCACAACATCCCCACGTTACATGTCACAAAAAATAACAATGTCGCCAAGGCGTAGTACACAGACGTCCATATGCTGTTTTGGATCAGTGACAATAAGTACTTAATTTAAATATCTTCATAAAACAGACCCGCCGTGAACTGCATAAAGAATAACATAAAATGTTATATACGCATATGGGATCGTGCAGGCATCACAGATCTCGTACCGACAACGCTCTTCTGAGCCCCTTAATGTGGCCGATGGGTGAGTGTGGACCTTGGGTCGGCCGTCCCCCTACTCCCCCACAAAACCTGCTACCTGCTCTGATGCTCGAAGGACTTTCGAGATTCAGCGTAGCAAGATTTATTCAGAGAGCGAAAACGACATGTAAAGCACATGATGGACAGATTCTTGACAGGGGAAAAGCAAAAACTGATGATGCTCATCAAGCAAACATGTCAGTCAAATCCAAGAAGCCTATCTTCCTCTCAGGTTCGCTGTCACCAGACTCCATTTATAATGAAAACACAAGCTTAATAATAGAGCCAGGGGAGTTTGGTGATGGTGATTTCGGGGCTATTTAATGTTTAACTAAAAGGATCACTTCTCTGTAGGGATCCTTTCCATAATGTTGTCAGACATTTAGAATGATAATCTGAGCCTGTCAGTGACAAAAACAGAACTTTTAGTGGATGGAAATTGCCCTATAGGATTAAATTGCAGCCCGTTACAGCCGGTTACAGCATTCCCGCTCAATACTGGACTAACTTAAAAAAAAAATAAAAAAAATCACATTAGTCACTTAGACACTAGTCTTGCTTTGCCAGACCTTCCTCCAAAGCGCGCTGTAGGAGAGTCTGGCTACTCCACATGGCATTCGGGGATAGGAGGAAAACGTGCTCTGGTTTAATGGAATTTCTTTAAAGGCTCTGACACACCAACCTGACGGCCGACCGTCGGCAGAAAAGTGCCTTGGAACACACCGAAGCGACGCCGACTTGAGCGTACGTTCTGCACGTGCGCAAGACGTAATGCGTCTCCATAACAGCAGGCGGTGCTAATCTGTATTGTCGCCCAAAAAATGAAAACCGGAAAAGACGGAACATCTCTCTAGATCTAATAAACACAGAGCATGCTGTCGTCAGTCATTGTTTTCAGCAGAGAGTGTTGATAGTAGTCAAGAAGGCTCGTTGTTGTCATTACTCGCTGAACAGAAGGAAATACGATGGCTAGTAATAAGAAGATACTGGAGTTGTCAGCTCTCGGGCTTCTTCTTGTGGAAGAAGCACTGATTCGCTAGTCAAGGGCTAGCTCTCCACCAATCAGATTGGTCATTGATGTCCGACTGCCCACTGGCCGATTCAACAAGTCAAATAGGCCAAAATGGAAAATAGGTCCAGCTTGAAAAATGAGGAAATTCTTAGAATTGACAACAAAACTGTTGGTGCGTCCACATGATTTAGCCTAAGTTTCAAATACCAACAGTGATCTTGGAAAAATATTTCATAGCTACTTGTTGCTGAACGGTTTTTAAATAGCCCAGAGTTCTCATTTAAGAAAGCAATCATTTGGCTTCTGAATATAGGGGCTGATTGAAACAGGGCCGTTGGTTGGAGTTGGGATGAATATTGAGCCCATTGTGTGTGTGTGTGTGTGTGTGTGTGTGTGTGTGTGTGTGTGTGTGTGTGTGTGTGTGTGTGTGTGTGTGTGTGTTCCTGTGCGTGTGAACGTGCACATGTTCCTTTAATCGCCGACGGCAATGTAATGACCAATCAGCAGCCGTTTCAACTCCTCAATTTGTTGATTTGGTGGGGGAGTGGGGCTGTGGAGAGAGAGAGAGAGAGAGAGAGAGAGAGAGAGAGAGAGAGAGAGAGAGAGAGAGAGAGAGAGAGAGAGAGAGAGAGAGAGAGAGGCAGAGTAAGGAGGGGAGAGAGGGGACCGGCAGAGAGCAGTCCGTCTCCGTTGGATGCGCTGTTGGTTGTTCTGGTTTTAAAGCTCCCTCCTCGGCACACAGCGGTAAGTGGCGCTGGCTCTACGCCACATTAAAAGCAAGTGTTCAGTTATTAAGCTAAAAAAAATATATTTTTATGTTGTTGCCACAGTGGTCGGAGTCTTAATTGCTCATCTAGAAGCTCTTCTCGTTGGGAGAGATTTGTAATTTCATTAATGCTAGTCATTTTCAGCCTGTCACTGGTACTGTACGGTGTTGACGGAGGGCACGCGGGCACTGAGTGGCTGTTTTCCTGGCAAAAGTGAGGATGAATTCTGGCACTAAGCTAGTTAGCAACTTTATTTCATATAACGCTTTCTTCGCAGTTTTTTTTTTATTATTATTATTTTTGTTTTTTGGAAACCTGTGTGAATATTCGAAAACCAGACATTGTTTTCTTAAAATATTCCTATCATTTTTCTTTTCACCCTTTATATTCCGTCCCTGGTAGTGTGTGAAAGTTAAAGTCTCGCGGACCACAGATACTCCTTGTCTTACTGTCGACAGCAGAATGCTAAACGGTAACTTGGTAGTCATCATATTCTCTTAATGTTTAATACAAAATCACTCATTGCCATCATGAATGGCGATAGGATGTGCGTGGATGGGTAGGCTACCTGCAACTTTTATTTCAACAAAGTTACAGT
This sequence comes from Zingel zingel, assembly GCA_023566125.1. Lineage (NCBI taxonomy): Eukaryota > Metazoa > Chordata > Actinopteri > Perciformes > Percidae > Zingel > Zingel zingel. The sequence continues at coordinate 5,262,639 of CM042324.1, read as the reverse complement.
GAGATACGTCGTTAAATTGTAGGCTTATCGTTTACGTCGTTTAATGCTGTGTGTTTCTTGTTTGCGAAGTTTTCTTTCTTGGTTTGGTGCTTTTTTTTTTCTTCCGACGGAAAAACTTGGGTGTGGTGTACAGTAACTGGAGGGAATCTTGTGGCTAAGTAAGTGTAATATTTAAGACTTCATCACTGAGAAAAGCTTGCAACATTAATGCCATGGTGTTGGTCTTGTAGCCTATTTCAGTCACTGTGGCTTCAGTAGCCAGAGGCAGAAGAGAGACTGTAGCTGAACGGAGTGATGCTGATCCGCCCCGACTGATTTTCTTGTCTTTTTCATCTCTCTCTCTCTCTCTCTCTCTCTCTCTCTCTCTCTCTCTCTCTCTCTCTCTCTCTCTCTCTCTGACTCCATCTTGGTCTTTCCTCTTGTGAAGGTATATAACATCTCATAGACCCTTTTCACAGCAGACATGTTGACATGTCATAGTAGGAAAAGCACAGGTGTATTCAAACCCATTAATGATGGCTGCCTTCCACTTAGGAGAGGCCCTGGTATTGTGCATGCTGACTCACTGAAATAGCTTAATGGGACACTTGATGGAATTGAGCCATCGTTAAGGTTATCAATTTCAGCTGTGCTTTTCAGTCAAGTCCAAATGTAGGCTGTGAAAAAGGTCCTTTAGAGGAAATATGACTTATAGAGATTTGTTTTCAAATTTCACATCCATGCCCTACCATCCTGTGTAGCATCAGTCAGAGAAAATATCAAACCCATTTAAAAAAAATTTTTTTACCCACATTATATTTAACCCTTGTTTTGACTTTGGGTCACATTGGCCCGCTTTAAATTTTTGTTTTATATCAGCAAATATTGGACGTAGAAATAAGCGCTGAAAATATGTAGAACATTTTTTTTTTAATTTAAAGCGTTGGAAAAAGCAAAAACAAATTGTGAAAAAAGGTGTCACAAATGTCAGAAAAAAGATTTTTTCAAGGTTGAAAGGAAGACAACACAAGGGTTAAATGGAAATGCAATTCAACCAGTGTTTCCCTCCTTTGTCTTGTGTCTGAGTTACCTGTAAATATATTGGCATTGGATGACTTGCTGTATTTCGTGGGCTGGTAATGAGAGTCTCTGTTTTAAACATGTGTGTTGTGTCAGACTGGACAGCTTGAATGTTCATGGCAGCAGGTTTGGGGGTCAAACAGAGGCATTAAATCCAGCTGTTCAGTGTTGGATTTGACCTGCTTGGCGGGGTGGCGTTTGCAACATCTGGGCAGTTGTGTAGCAACAGTGTTGAAAAGAACAGTTTTTGTGACATGTTTTGTAAAAAGAAAGAAAAGAGACAGATTTTTTTTTTTTTTGGAGGTAGGCACTTTACTATATACGTAGATGACCATTGGCTATTTTCATAGGTATTCAGAATTGTTTTAATGTGGCCTATAAATGTACTTTTCATATGGTGTAAAAAAAAAAAATCTCTAAATGCAACATTTAGCAATCATTAAACTCCACTGAGGGTACAGTAATGAAAGTCCAACTTGATCTGGAGTCCAACGCTTTTAAAGCAGGATAAAGCAGCTTCGGTTGCTAATTTTACATTTGGATACCTCTGAAAGTACTCAGCCAAAACAACAGGGAAATAGGTTGTCACTTGACTGACTTGGTTTTTGAGAAAACACCCAACATTGGCCCGCAGTACAAACCGATGGGAATATTTGAGTTGATAAATTAGCCGCTCTTATTGATTCTGTAGAATAATACGGAATTGCACTGTAGGCTATTGAAACTCTTCAACTCTTCACCCTGTGGAAACCCTGAACAGACCACTGGAATTCTAAGCCCTGGTTGGTAATTCAGACCCCTGTTGAGATCTATTGATTTATACTTTGTAGGATTCTGGGGGTTTCCCAGCATGCATGGAAGTGCCTTAGAAATGTACCTCACACTGGCATCCATCATCCCTATTACGTGGCCTGAGTCAGTCCTCACGGAGCCTTTCTCATTAACTCAGATGTGACCCCTGTGCAGCCTAACGGCCCAGAACTTCCTTTTCTTTTCAAACAGCGAGAGCTAAAAAGTAGCCTGCTGGCTGGTTGGCACATTATGAGTGTATTGTAACAATTAGTCTGACGAAGAAGTCATACATTTGGAATGCATTCACAAGGTCTCGATTTGATTACATTTCCGATATATCAATTATGTTTGGGGAATTTCATTTACAATACCCATTTTGCTTGGATACAAAAGAGATTCTCAGAGAACTTATGCTGTAAATTGTACAAGCAAGAAGCAACCCTCAAATATTTTGGACAGGTCAATGTTTCCATTAAGAATTGACCCTCAACAAGTTTGTTTAAAGTACTTTTTACTTAACAGGACTAACATGACGGATACATCGCACGGTGAAAAGGCATATATTAAAAGATTCATTTCGGGATCGTATTAATCAATATCAGATCATCCAAACAAAAATCAAAGATTTTAATTGGAGAATGATGAAGATACTGAATTTGCCAATTTACCAATTTGTAAAAAGTTTTAAGTCTAGTTCTCTTTAGATATTCTAGCCAAAAAGCAGGAATATGAATAGATTATTTTGCCGTTAATTATATGGACATCCGCTCTGTGCTGGTGTACTTTGTAGTCCATTAAAAGTAAAAACCACTTGGGGGACATTGACACCCATAGAGAAGTTAGCTCAGGAAGCTTGTCCCCCAGTACCTGCATGTACCCGTTTGTGACTACTGTGATCAACTCTTAAAACTACAATAGGGGACTTTGTTTCCCTAAGTTTAGCCTCTGAGGCAACATCGCTTTTCTAAGGCAAATCTCAGGGTGGTCCTGACCTTGGCCTTAACTGTCTTTAATCTAAAGCCAATCCTTAACTCGTCAATGGTGGACCTTGTTGGAGGTACATGGCGACAAAAAGGCTGTTGTAACTCTGTCAGCTGTCTGAGCTGTAGTGCTCTTAGCCCTAGACTACTTGTCTGTGGAAAAAATAAAAATAATCAGCTCCGTCAAACTCCGAATTTGGAAGGCTGTCACTAGTGGTGGCCTGTGATTAACACTTCAAGTAACATGCAGTTCCCAGTTCAACAACATGCCGCAAACAATGTGGTCACTGTAGAACAGCAGAATATGTAAAAAACCAAAAGCATAAATATATATATATATATATATATATATATATATATATATAGGAAAACATGAGACATACAATAAATAAAGCAAACTAGTAGGGGTGTGCAAAAAAAAATCGATTCACATTCGAATCGCGATTCAAGTTCAAAACAATTTTTTTCAATTTTTTTAATTGTATGTCTACTGCAATCACATGGGGAAAGTAACTACATTTACATACTGTGAATCGTTTTTTTTAAGCGAGAATCGTTTTTGAATCGAAAATTGATTTTGAATCGACTCTTGAGCCTAAAAATCTATATGGAATCGAATCGTGACATTTTCTGAATCGTGCAGTCCTACAAACTAGTACTTCAAATAGTGCTTCTGCTTCTCGCTCCTTAGTGTGCAAGCAAATCAATTCAAACATATCTCATTGAGCTCTTTAGTGAGCAAGAAAATTCATTCTTGACCTTGGAAGCAGTTTGACAAAAGAATCTTAACTCAAGATCCACTTACTCATATTTTCCAGTGCTTTCAACCACATCCCAAAAAAAATGTGAGATGCAGTGCAAGAGTTGAAGGAGTTTTTGTCAAACATGTGTAGTGCTTTACAAAGAGGAATAAAAGATCATAATCTATGTGATGAATGAAGGATTAGGAGCGTCAATGAAAATAATACAAAATGTAGCAAATGAAAAGAGTAGGAACATCAAATCAAGTGGCAAACAGAGTAACTCAGAAACTAGGGCTGCAACTCTTATTTTTAATATCTTTTAATCTGTCTGTCGAGTATTTTCTCGATAAATCGGTTAGTTGTTTGGTCTATAAAATGTCAGAAAATGGTGAAAAATGTGGATCAGTGATTCCCAAAGTCCAAGACGATGTCTTCAAATGGCTTGTTCTGTCCACAATATAATATATTCAGTTTACTGTCACAGAGGAGAGAAGAAACTAGAAAATATTCACATTTAACAAGCTGGAATCAGTGAATATGTCCTTTTAAAAAAAAAAAAATTTTTTAAAAATGACTCAAACTGAATAACTGAATCGAACATCAAAATAGTTGGCGATTAATTTAGTAGTTGACAACTAATCGATTAATCTTTGCAGGTCTACGAAGAAAAAATATAGATATATGCTGTTAATAGTTTCAAGGCCTTAAGGAAACGTGTCAGGAAGGGATTTATGGGGGAAGATAGGCTACAGACAGTCTCAGTTATTCAGGCGGGTCGTTCCAAAGCCACAGAGCCATGCGGGCGAAAGCTCAGTCACCTTTAGTCTTTAGCCCGGACACAGTCAGTCATGCAGTACGCAGTCCGTGATTCAGCAGTGAAAAGTTCAGAGAGATAACCTGAAGCCAGGACACGAAAACATTTGCACATAATCACAACAACAACGGTTGAAACCATCAGTGAGGAGAAGTGTTAACCCTACTCTTTGTTGTAGGTAAAAAAAAATTTAAAATAAGAAAAGCCTTGCTTTAGCACTCTCACCACACTGGAGGCGTTCTCTTTTTCGGTTAAGGCAAACATACAGGGCGTGCAGCAGCCAAGGCAAGAAAAGATAAAAGCATGTAATCCTCTGTATCGCTGAAACTCAGGATGGATCTAAGTATAGCAATGCTCCAGAGATGACCAGAAAAGCCTGAATGAACAAGTGTTTTAGTGTGTCATTCCAAATGAGGGGCTTGAAAACAGGCCTAATGTCTTCATTAAGCTGACTGAGGGCAGCTTCAGTTTGGCTGGAAACATTTCTTCAGTTTTTTCAGACAGGAACGGTTTGTTAGGTTCCCTTAGCTTGACTGGCAGATTCATCTTGGTGTCATAGGCAGACAAAATCAAGGAGATGGCCCTTTTAATTTACACACACACACACACACGCACACATAGTGCGTCTCACTATCATTGACATAATGCATTCCCTAGCTCCTTACCCTAACCTTAACCATCACAACTAAATGCCTAACCTTAACCCTTACCCTCACCCTAACCATAACCTAATTCTAACCCTAATCCTAAAACCAAGTCTTAACCCTCAAACAGACCTTTAACCTTGTGGGGTCCACACAAAGCTGTCCGGAAACAAGTATACTGTATTCCCAGTTTTTGGACCCCACTAATATAGTTAAACAAGAACACGAACACACACACACACACACACACACACACACACACACACACACACACACACACACACACACACACACATACTGCCTATCACCTGTTGGGGGCAGTGGTTCCTTCTGAGTTACAGACATAATAAATGATTTCCAAAAAAATGTAAATACTTTGATGAATGTGTTGTGTAGAAGCACAGCGGTGGACCGACTGCTTGTTTGAAATAACATTTCAACAATGTCATTTTTTTTTTTTTTTATTTCTACCTATCTTCACTTTTTTAAAGATCCTCTGTCTTTTGTAATTTGGGGGTTAGGACATTGCCAATGTTTCTGCTGAGCCGCTAGCTGCGCTATGGGTTTGAATGAGAATATTTGTTCACCGTATATCGGGTTAATCTGTTGATTATTTTCTCGATTAATCAATTAGTTGTTTGGTCTATAACAAGTCAGAAAGTGTGGGGGGGGGGGGGGGGGGGGGGGGGGGGGAACGTCAGCCCAAAAGCCCAAGATGACATTCTGAAATATATTGCCTTCTAAAAAAGTGCAAGGGACATGTTCCCCTGTGTCCTCCCTTTAAATTAGGCCTTTGGATGTAAGATCAGCTTAAACTGGCACAAATGATCAATATGATGATAGGATCTGATGACCTTAATCTCAGCAGTAAACTCTCCAGAAGACAGAGGCACTGGGGCGAGGGGGAGAGGGGGGGGGGGGGGGTTCCCAGTGTACGAAATAAAAACCCGGGGTTATTTTTGGCTTGTTCACAAGAGTTCAGAGACATATTTAAGGCTTGCATCGTCAATCTTTCAAATGGGAGATCATAAAATGTCTTTCACTAGCTTATGATTACCAGAAGCTTTGTAATTTAGGCTTTCAACGCTGAAACACTTCCAGACGGTCTATGTAAAATGTCAAAAAATTGTCCACAACTCAAAGATATTCAGTAAAGAACTACTTTGTAGAAATAATTCACATGGGTTAAGGAGCTGGAATCAGAATATTATATATAAAATAAGGACGTATGACACCTCAAAACTAATTTTGTATGACTAGAACGTGTCAGGCGTGTATATAATATTGGTGCAACGGACAAAACATTCAAGCAATGACTAGGGCTGGGTACCGAATTCAATACTTTTTAGGTATCGACCAAATTGCCTCTAAAAGTATAGAGTATTGAAAAAAATGCCTCGTCATTCAATACCTAATTCCAATACCTAAGGAGTAAATCTCTTCAGCGTCAGTGAGCCAATAAGCATGCAGCATGCTTCTACCGAGATCTAATAATGCTTGTGATAGGCTGTCTAACGTTACACGTCGTAGAGACACGCAGGAAAAACTCCACCTTACGCACAGAGAGACGGGGATCACGTAGTAGGAGCTGAAAAATGAACAAAAAGATTTGTGCCGTGATGTTTGAATTTCTTTTTGTTTAAATGGATTTCATAAAATTGGTATTGAAAAAAAGTATCGTTACCCAGCCCTGCCAAATGACTGTGAGAGCTTCTTCCCGCAAAGCTTCAAATGTAAATTGTAAAAATGATTTACAGCAAAGCTAAGTTGCTTGGATTTCTGCCGGTTGCCCATGATTTTTAACTGTATGGAAAGTCATTAGGGTTAGAGTCACCAGACAGAGTCACCGTGCCTACCAGCAACAGAGAAATGCTGTTATCAGATATCAGTCGGAAAGAATTAAACACACGCGGTACATGATGTGGTCCGACAGAGCAGCCACTCACACACACTTAATTACGAAGCTCTGGATGCAAATGAAGCCCTGAAACTGTTCTGTGTGCTAATTCACATTGACATCCGACAACTGCCCTGACAATAGTCTTTGTGCTCTGTATGCATGTGTGTGAGCGGGGGGGTGTGAGTATGTGCGTATAGGATGATAACACTGATTCGGTCCAGCTGCATCGTCAGGTACACTGAGTGGATTAAGTAGCAGAAGTGTGGCTACAGCAGAGGTGTGTGTGTGTGTGTGTGTGTGTGTGTGTGTGTGTGTGTGTGTGTGTGTGTGTGTGTGTGTGTGTGTATTTGATCATTATTTCGCCATGGAAAGCACATTTCCTGTCCACATTTTCCCCAGACTATTTGCTGATTCAAACAGTCTGTTTTCTAACCTGCAGACCTCTTTTACCACCACTGTGTATAATTGCATGGAAAGAGACCGAAGGAGGAAACGGCATGGTTGTGATATTAGACAACCTTAGCAGTTAACACTATCACCTCCTGTCCATAACTCTAGGCAACGGCAGATACCAAATTGGTACACATCAAATAAAGCGTTTTCCTTTGACAGGTGTTCAGCTGCATCTTGTCTGGGGAAGGAGCCGCTAAATTGTTGTTGGAAGACAACTTCAGCGTTCCTCTCGTCTGGTTTGACAGCTCCTCCAATTACAGCTCTCCTGGCCCCGATGCGTTGTATTTGCAAATACAGTAGATCGCTGTTCATCAAAGCCGGGTTAGGGAGAATGTCGAAAATTCTCAAGACGGCTTCACCGTTTTGACTGCACATCACACGAGAGGCTGTTTTTTAGACATGCAAGCTATCTAATTAGTGTCTGATAGCTAACCTGAGGTAACAAAGTGGAGAACTTTGTCGAAAAAAGGAAATGGAAGGGGAGAGTACCGGTACATCACAGCAACACAATATGGCTTTGCCAAGGTAGTCCCCTTGTTCAAAGGCTATTTTCACACTGGCGTAATACAACACGAGTGGAGTGGAGACATTTAAAGTCCAACTGAAATTGAATTGCTGCAGCAACATATCTATCTATATGCTTACTTGTCCTGTGTTCTCCTTTTGAGAAGAAATCAGAAAGCAAAATGGAGACATTTATTTCTTTAACCCTCTGAGGACGAAAGATGTGAACAAAACTCCAAACTTTCATTTCAGACATCCTATACATATAACCTACGACTTTGGTAAACTCATTTCAAGCACGGAAACAACACATCATAAGTTAAGGTTAGTTCTCAAAAGAGATTTGAGGACTTTCAAAAAGCCAATATCAACGTTTCAGCTTTAGCGCCCAATAATCTCTTTACACGTTGCACTAGAAAAATGTGGCCGTCACTATATGGAAAGCTGAGTTCTGAACATTTTGATATGAAACACACAGGGATTAGTTATATGCAAATAACTTTAACTTTAAATTTAAGAAGATGTGTGAAAATGCCCTCAGACCTCAGAGGGCTTCTGTTTTGGTTTCATGAAGGTGATAACTTGCAGACTACGTGACGACTGAAGCCTCTTTTCGGCGGTTAAAGCTACAAAGGCAAAAACACTTGCAAGGAAACGTCCTGCATTATCTTCTTTTGTCTTGTTAACGTGGTGTGAAGTGCTCCGCGTCGTCGGGCCTTGTCCGCGGAGGTGACAGGAGAAGCAGGAGCAGGCGAGTCAAAGTGTAAATGTTGGCTCAAAATAGTGTGAAGCAGTATAGTTAATAGAAACAAAATCAGTCGCAAACTAACCACACCTGTGGTTAATTGTATTTCCCAGCATCTGTCTCCAGGCGGGCTGTGGAGAACGTTTAACAGTATCAGCACTAAGACAAGGGTTCATTTTGATTCCTTTTTTTGATTACGTTTCGCTTTCGTTGGATTGGATTGGACAGGACATGCTGCTGCGATCAAACCGTATAATAAAATAAGCTGTATTTCAAAGAGGACCTTTATAACCATGCTCCAGGTGGGCTGTCAGTTTTTCTTTAACGTTTTCTGGCCCAGTTTTTTATTATCTTCAGCGATACTTTAAATAGAAAATACTATATATGTTTGCGGCAATGGTGGAGATGGAACCATAAGTCTTTTATTTATATGTCAGTCATATGTTAATTACCCAGTATCTTAATGAAGAGGGAGCGTGTACTTTTTCATAAATTTGTATCAGATTGTATCCCCCTTTCTCCCAATCTGGTAGCCAGTTACACCCAACCTATTATCCAGTAGCAATGGACTACAGATGGAATGTAACACTAACCCTAACATAGGGCCTAATTTAAATAGGGCTGTGGGACCATTGGGCTGTGGGAACTTAGGGCTGTGGGACCATTGGGCTGTGGGACCACTGGGCTGACCCCAATGAACAGATAGTGGTCAGTTTGAATCACCTTTTGGCTCATTTCAACTGTAATTATTTACATGTTTTAGTGTTGTTTGGGAGCTTTAAACTGACTGGCAAGAACATGTTAGAAAGTTTTATGAGGCCTGCGACAGGCTGAGTTATTTAATCAATTAATAAAGACAATAGAGCTCAACAGTGTGGTTCCGGAAGTGAAAATCCCGTTCATTTTCTCCATGATGATTTTTTTTTATTAGCCATAATGTCTAAACCATCCGAGGTAGACTGACCACGAGCTACGAGGTTGTAAAACAAAAGTTAATGCTCCTGTAGAAGCTAAAAGTCCAAAGTATAAAATCAACCTTGTTTTAAGAAAAACATGTTTTATTCGTGATCTTATGAAGAAATACTACACTACACACGATCGTAACAGCGATGTCTCTGATTGGTGGAGCTCGCGGTTACCATGGAAATGTGTCCCGCACCCGCGAACAGCTAGCGCGAGCTGCTACCGTTGACGTCTATGATTGTGTACACAGTCTTCTGATTTTTCTCCACGAGTACCCTTACTTCTAATTGTTCTTAACAATATTAATAATAGGCTGATATTTATACTACATTTGAATAGCAGTTTGGAGCAGTTGGTGAACAGTGTTTTCTGTTGGAGATGGTAAGGCCCTTTGGGGTGGACTTTGGGCTTTTTCACTTTGTAAACCTATTACGTGCACAATAAAGATATATAACACAATAAAGGAAAGGGGAAAAGCCAGTAGCATAATATGAGCACTTTAAATAATCGTGATTTCAGTATTGACCAAAATTATTGTGATTTAGATTTTTTCTCCATAATTGAGCAGCCCTATTGCATATGTCTAACCAGTGTATTGAAAGTTTAGTTTGTGAATAGAAACAGCTAGTTTTGAGCCTGAATGCTCACGAGAGTGCTCAATATTGGTCACTTTCGGATGTGACATAGAAACGAGTGGCCTGGAAGCTGGAGCTGGCTCAATATAAATATTTGATTGTGGTAGTACCACCAGTAGACATTTCTTACTAGACTCCCAAACTGTGTACAAATTAGATTCATCCCTTGTAGAAGAGATCAAGATAAAAGGAAACTGGTCTCCGCAGTGAGAAGGTAATGTATATACTGTAGACAAACAGCTGCATGTTCCATGTTAAACAAGTCAAAGTGAGTTACTGGAGCACATCTTGGATGTTTATCTCAACGGGAGGCTTTCTTTATACCGAGCCTTGTCCTATCAGTGTGTTTTTCACCCGTTCTTAACTGTATCACACTCATGTAAACACACAGCACACACAGTAGTAGGGTAGATGTTTGCTCATTTGCATAGTAATGGACTGCCGCATTCCAAAGCAGAGTGACAAAGGCATTGTCTCTGTGTATGTGTGTTCCTGCTGTTTCTCGGCTGTGTGGCAGCCATAAAACAGGAGTTCTCATCATCACAGGCCCTCGTGAATGAAAGCACTGCAAACAGAGCGCCGCCACACACCCTCGTAACGACAGTCCTTTAAAAACCGGCTTTTATCCTGGAGGCTGAAAGCCTTTTCAGCACCAAGGTTGAGTTTTACTCTTAACAACCTTAACAAGTAGATGTTACCCATCTATTTGAGTTCTTGAGAAATATTAGCTCCTTGTGCTAATGTTTGTCATCGTGTCCGACAAGGCCACCGCGGAAATGTTATTTACAGAGGGTAGCCGTAGTAAAATCAGCGAGTGCGTCCTAAATGCTGGAGCTTCCTCCTGCTTTCTCTAGTTTAATTGTTGGTTGCTGCCACTCGTCTGGAATCACTGCAAATTATGGCTGCACGATATAAGGAAAATATGCGATTTGCGATAACTTTGTTCAATATCACTATAACGATATTACTGGTGATACATAAAGAGATAATAATGTGGGCTCAGTTCTGCATTTCTGCTGCTTTCAGTATTCTGCAAAAATACAACAAATTGCTTGTTGGATTTAAAACAAATGTGAGGAAATAATTTCCAGCATTCTTTTATTGAAAGAACATTAAATTGAACATTGAATTAAATATACAAAGGCACCATTAACAAAAGAATGACATAATATTGTGCAGCCCTACTGTAAATCTAGTGCTGCAACGTGTAGCGTATTTTTCATTCCAGTTGTAATCGTGAAGTCACAGATCAAGCAAACATACTGAATATTTAGCTTTAGATTATTATTAACCCAAACGAGAAAAGTATTGAGGGAAATTTCACAGTGTTTTCACTGTTGGTTAGTTTAACTGTTACACTCACTGTAAGAAAATTTAAGGTAGTTTAACTTGGAAATGCAAGTTCACCTGCTGCCTTAAAAATCGAAGTTCACTCAACTTGAAGACTGCCTTTGTTTCAACTTAGAAATTAAAGTTAATGAGGTCGATGTAACTACAGTGTTCTACTTTTGTTAAAGTTGTTCTTTTAGTTGATTTAACTTTTTATTACTTGGTTTAACTTCATACTTTAAGTTAAAACAAATAATTTATTTTCTTTAATAATGCAAGAAACCTGCCTTGCCTAGTATAACAGACATACTTTCCTGCTCTATTACAACTCACAGTTTCAAGTTAAAACAACATAACCACATTTAGAGCAGAGATAGCGTGGGTGCTTGGGTGTGGTTACCCCAGGGGCCCGTGCCAAATAGGGGCCCCTCCAAGGCCGCTGATCTTGCATCACTTGACACAAAAGGACCGCTAGTGAAGTGACACGCTGCAGCTTCATAGCTGAAGAAAGCCTATTACTGCTCAAAGTCTAACACTTCAGTACTCCATCTCTTCTTATCAAACGTAACAGTCTCTTAACTCATGGTTACAAATGTAAATCAGCACAACAATGACAATTACCAGACAACAAAACACATTCTAAGCAGACACATTTAATAAACGGAATTCATAAAGTTACATTTGTATTTCGAACAAACTGCAAACTTTTCAGCAAATTTTAACACAACTCTATTTACCGCCTTGCATCATGGGAATAGACCAGCCAGTGAACCAATTACACCTGACTGCAGTACGCAGATCGGGGTCGGGCTAAATGTGGGCGGAGATAAACGTTTGACTTTTATAAAGTACTTTCCATTTCAATTTGAGAAGAGTGAAATGCCAAATTCACAATTCACAAGCCGTTGACAGGTACTCCCTCCGCCGGTGGCACTAGTGCTTTCTTGTTTGCCACAACACGTTGTATTTTAGTTGAAATTTGAATAGGCTACATCACTTATCTGCGGTGTATAATTAATTTATTGTGTCCATGCTTTAACTTTGCGGTGAAAGAAGAGTTTATTTTAAACTCGAAAAGCAACTCTTTATTTGTTGCAACACACACACACGCTTTTTTTTCAACTGATAACTTACATACCCAAGTTCAATCAACACATACATATCTGACAAAAAAATTAAATAGTCAACCCAATGAATAAATGCAAGTTTAACTTTCAAAAACTCATAAAGTTGAGTTCAAAATCCACAACTTGTATAAGTTGTTCAGTTAAAAATAAGAAATAAGTGGACATAACTAAATGGGTCTGTAGTTTTTAAATAATAGATAAATAAGAACATGTACATCTCAGCACAATCTTCCAAAATTATTGTAAGTGATCCAAATAAGAAATTCACATTTTCTAAGACATTTCCACACACAAATATTGGAAAATAAATGGAAAGAAATTGACAGATGAATAGATAATTGACAGTTGCAGCCTGAGTGAAATCCAAAAGTGCCCCCCTTCCTCTGTCCAGAGGAAGTGCCCCCCACCCCACCGAAGGACACAGGGACGTCACCATACAGGATTTCAGGTCAATGATTTTTCAAACTGTCTCCTGCTGTGTGATGGGTCTGCTGGTGTCTGATAAAAGCTGCTCATGATGTGTCAGGTCTCTCATCTTCCTCTTTCCTGCTGAACACCCCCCCCCACCCCCCAACAAGCCGTTGCTGTGGTTATGTAACATTGTAAATCCTGAAGTACCATCTGGTACCAACAACACTATCTATCACTAATTGTTGTTGATGCACATGGAAACAATCACCAGATCTCGTTCGTTCGCTCCCTCTCATTCACACACACACACACACACACACACACACACACACACACACACACACACACACTGAAAAGTGTATCCTTTTGAGGACTTTCCTGCTTACATGTCTAACCCAAAAAATACAGACTGAGACAAAATGAGCACACTTTAAAGTCTGCAAGGGTGTACAACTTCAACTGAGTCTCTTCTGATGGATAGCAAACCACACACACGCATGTACACACACACACACACACACACACACACACACACACACACACACACACACACACACCTCAACATCTATTATCTCCCCTTTGTTAAGATTAAAGCAGCCCAGGTTGCATGGGAGATTAGGCTGGTTGGGAATTGTAATTGCTGGGAATGAGTCACCCAGTGTGTGTGTGTGTGTGTGTGGGAGGGGGGGGGTTGGGGTCAAGCACAGGGGGTCAGGGATTACATGACCCACAATGTACATTACTGTTCCTGTGAACTGTTTCACTCCACTAAAAGCCTGATTGTGACAGGCTTCAGTATAATGCAGGAGAGCTCAGAGCTTTCAAATCAGCAAAGATCCCATTTACTCTGCATTGTCCAAACTATTACCCTGGATACCATATACAGTATGTAGGTCACTTTATGGACCCACACGGTTGAGAGCTTTTGCATGTACAGCCCCACCCCCACCCACCCGTTAATGTTGACACCGGCGGGCACAAGCGGGATGAGGAGGCAGGTTTTTAGATGATGCTAATAATGTCATGCTATCTGCCTTGATTAGAAACATTAAATGCAAACAGTGCTACATAAAATCAGAACCAGACTCATCATAATGAGTAGTTAATCAGTAGCTTCCTTGCAACAAGGTATCAGTGCCAATTGACTGATTCCAGTCAATAACTTTGCTGTCACATTAAGTACGTTTACATGCACACTAATATCCCACTGTTATTCTGAATATGACAATATTTCAAATTGGGTTGGGTCATGTAAACGGCATATTCTGTCTAGATATTCCACATCAGGCCTTTTTCTAAATAAAGCATTTTTCGACTAAGACAAGTAGGATATGCCGGTTTTATTCAGGTTTTAGAAGCATTCTTTGAACAGCGCATTCGGAATATGCGTCTCAATCAGGGTTATGACCGCAGTTTATGACAATTTGCGACGGTTTTACCTGTTACGGCTTACGGTCAGCTCTGTGCGTTGCTAAGGTTTTTGTACACAGACTAACTAGCCAACCATTTTGCAAGGCTGCAGTAGAGAAGCACGCCCAAAAGAAAAGCCCACATCTCTGGATGGAAGGAGAAACACACCTACTTTTAAACATAATGAAAGACTTTGGTATCAACAACATCGCAACGCCGACCTTTTCAAGAAGCTGGTTGAAGGAATGAAAGAGGGACGCTGTGTTCGCACGGTCCAACAAGTCCGCCACCGCTGGAAAACTTGTAAAAATATTAGTGGTATATTCACTTTCATTAGCCATGTAAACTAGACTGGGTAAACCCAGCCCGATCTGCCAGCGATTTGATTTCTCCCTGCAGCTCAGGCTGGAGACCTGTAAGTTTATCTATCCTGCTTCCGTTACAAATTTGCGGGAACCAATCACAAACTGGGTTATCCACCTGGCGCGCGATTGGCGGGTTTAACACGATAACGATAGAGAAGCGACCAAGCAGCTTTTTGTTTACATTCAACATAACGGCCACCGAAGCGCAGCAACCCGTTGATGGCGCTGTCGCCCCCACGTCACCCAGATTTTGGTCTGATTGGTTGAAGGACTATCCAATTGCGTACAGAGTCATTTGAACTATGCGCGTTGATCACGCCTCTTGTGCAGTAGAAAATACAGAGCAGACTCCCCAGACTGATGTTCAATCTTAAAAAGATTGAGCTTGGTCTAGTGATAGCCTGACTACATGTAAACAGCTTAGTCGGAATATTGTGTTTTATGGAAAAAGGGCAACAAACGGAATGTTATGTGCATGTAAACGTAGTTTTCAGTGGACTTGATTAGACAGACAATGATTATAAAGCTATTTCCTCTCTGATTCGGTTATTCTGATGCATATTCCGTAGCCTTTAAAAAACACAGTTACGATCTTTGATTTTAACACAGACACAGGATTCAATTGTGTTGCAATAGTTGTACAAAATCAACCCATTCATTCAAATAAATATTGTAAACGATCAGTAACAGCAGTCAAAGCAAAAATGTTGAATCTACAACCATATCATAAAAGGCAATGAAAGCAAATTACCAGTATGTCATGTATAATCTCTGACACAGTGGCTTTCACTGCTAAAAACAATTCGACAATTTTCTTGTCTCTCTACTCTCGGCAACATCAAGTAGATGAAGCCAGTTCCATGCGCTGTTTTAATGTCATTTTGGGGCATTTATGAAAGTTTTAATTCAACATATGAAACACTGTTTTTCCCAGACAGTTGAAGCAGCAGTGGTCATTTCTGTGGTGCATCAAACCCCATATTAGTACTGCCCACTGCAGTAGAAAATACCTTCTGGTGAAAAGCCGCAGTGCAACACTAATGAGACTTCTACACCTTCTTATTACTTTGAAGTAGGCGAGTGTGAGGGAGCACTGAGTTTCTTCTTTGTATACTCGAATGTGTCAAAAGTTTAGTCTGTTGTTTGCACACTCAGAGAGAATATAATGAGTAAAGGGTAGAGGTAGAAAACGAGTTCCTACTCTAAACTAGTCACTGTATGTAAGTATAGTATGTAAAGATTTTCATAGATTGTTTTAGATTAATAACCAATCTGTTGTCCTTTTGTTATACTCAGTGATCCTTTAAAATGCATTTATGTCTATATAAATCTATAAAAAGTAAAACTTTGAAATGATGCATTATATATTTATATGTTCAGCTAAAGTTATAATGAGGCTTCAGCACTAAGTTAGGGTTAGGGAGCTTGGACCCATCCAAACTTTTTTGAGCCGGGGGGGATCTGTATATACTGCATAGGCCTACAGAAGATAGTATGGTCAGTTGGTGTAACCGATGAATGTCAATTGGCGTAACCAATGTTTCTCATAAAATTCTGATATTGCGCAAAAAAGTTACTATGAATATGATTTTAGCACTCTACTCTACTGTAAAAATGAAATTTAAAATGATTTTAAACCAACTGACCCAAGAATAGAGCGAAAACATTAATGTCTACGGCATACTGACTTGCTCAGTACAACAAAAACCCATTTTATCTAAGTTTAGAAATAAAATATTTTAAATATGCTTTGAGATGGTAGTTCATAATAAACAACTT